>CAUYQV010080722.1:0-83662 GCA_963574575.1 Galagoides demidoff
AAGAAGAAAAATAAAAATAAAAACCTAGGGAAAAAATAGAATGAAAAATTTTTTTAAAAAGAAAAAAAAACTATTTGAATATTGCCTGGGCAATAGGTCATCTTGTGGGGTATGAAATGCTAATCACAATGTGGTTACAGATGTATAAAATGGAGACTAGAAGACTCTGCTGAATTCTTTGCCCTAAAACTCTGCAGGGATGGGAGTGTGACTATCTCCTCAGCCTGCTTAATAGATATGTCTCAACCTTTCCAAACTGTGTCTCTTGATTAAGCAGTGAATTTACCAGGAAAGTGTATGTCACTCATATCTCTCCAAAAGTGGCTGCCTGCTTACCATGTGCACCAGAACTGGCCTCACTCTAGGACCCTGCGTGTCAAACCTATAAGTCAGCTCTCCTACAATGGCTGCGTGCGCAGTCTGCAGATGAACAATGAAAGATCTACTGCACCCCAGAGTAGAGGTGGCCTGTAGGCACTGTCAAAGTCACTTTCTCATTTGCCCAAGGTCCCCAAGTCACTCAATCAAGTGCTCAAGTAAAAAAAAAAAAAAAAAAATCCCCCCAGGAAAGGCCTTCCCTGTCTGCAAACTCTCCCTGCTGATGTAGCTGCTCCTGCCTCAGCCACCATCGCCAGCTAGCCTCTGACCAATTGCAAACATTTGCTGCTTCTCCACTGCTTTTGTCCTACTCTTGGGGTTCTGAAGTCTCCTGCTACCTTCTTGTGCCCCCAAAGGGATGCTTCTGTGTAAAGCCCACAAGACAGAGGTACCTGGAATCTTCTCTCCTCAAATTCAGCATTCCCAGCTGCTAAGAAAATGTCTCTAGTCTGCCATCTTGCTCCACCTCTCCTTATCTGAAAAAATTTAGCAGCAAGATCAAAATCACTAAATAAATTAAACAAAAAATTTTGAATAAAAATATAATTAATGAAATGAATAAAACATTACAAATATCAGCATCAGAATACAATAAAGAATCAGAGAGCTCAAAGGAAGACTACTTAAAAATATGTAGTACACACTGAGAGGAGAAAAAAGGAAAAAAGTCATGAAAAAAATACAAAGCTTATGAAATACAAGGTGCAACATCATAAGAGCAAAAAATTAGATTATTGAGTTAAAGAATAAATTGAGGAAAACAAAAGACAGAAAGCCTATTCAAAGTAACAATGAAAGAAAAATTTCCGAATCTGGAGAAAAATATAAATATCCAGTATAGAAAGGTCAAAGATCACCAATCAGATCTAACCTAAATAAATTACACCAAAACATATTAGAATCAGGTGCACCAATGTCAAAGACAACAAAAGGATTCTGAAAGCAGTGAGAAAAAAGAAAATGTCATGTAAGAGAGACTCAATATGATTGGCAGCAGACTTATCAGCAGAAAAAATGAGGGAATGGGACAATGTATTTGGGATGCTCAAGAGAAATAGCTGGCAACCAAAAATACCATACCCAGAAAAATTATCCTTGAGAAATGAGAAGAGACAATCACTTTACCAGACAACAAATGATAAAGGAATTTATTACTACCTGATCTGCCCTATAAGAAATGATAAGGGGAATTCTTCAAACCCAAAACAAAAGACTGCTAACATAATTCTTATTGTAATATTATAATTATGGTGTTTAAATAACTTATATCTTTAGTAAGAAAAGATAAAACTATTAATAATAATGATAGCTACAAGAATTAGTTAAGTGATAGGCAATGTGTGAAAGTAAATTATGACATCAAAATTAATAATATAAGTGGGAAAGGAAGTTAATATGTGCAGGCTTATAAAACTTTGTTTCTTTTTTGTGATCAAAGTTAAGTTAGTGTCAGTTTTTAGTACTTCTTATAACTGTAAAATGTTTTTTTGTGAGCCTCTTCATAACTACAAAGCAAAAGTTTATGAGACACACTAAAAATAAAATAAAGAAATTAAAACATTCTACCTGAGAAAATCACTTAACCGAAAAGGAAGAACATACAAAAAGAAGAAAGGAAAAGAAGAATCACAAAACAACTAGAAAATAATTAACAAATGCCAGTGGTACATTCTTACTTTTTATCAATAATAACATTGAGTGTAAACTGACTAAATTTTCTAATTAAAAGACATACAGTGACTGAAAGGAGTAAAAAAACAAAATTCAACTACATGCTGCCTATAAGAAACTCACCTCACTTATAAAAACACACATAAGTTGAAAATTAAGGGATGAAAAAGATATTCCATGCAAATTGAAACCAAAAAAAAGAGCAGGAGCTACATTTATAATCAGATGAAATAGTCATTAAGTCAAAACCGTAAGAAGAGATAAAATGGCCATTATATAGTGATTGATTCAGCAAGAGGATATAAAAATAGTAAATATATTTAAGCCCAACACCAGAGCACCCAAATATATAAAGCGAATATTAATAGATCTAAGAGAAGAGATAAATTGAAATGCAATAATAGTTGCAGGGTTTTCAACATGCCATTTTTAGCTATGGACAGGATACGCAAGCAATTAATCAAGAAAGAAATATTTGGGGCAGTGCCTGTGCTCAAAGGAGTAGGGCACCAGTCTCATATGCCAGAGGTGGCAGTTTCAAACCCAGCCCCAGCCAAAAACTGTAAAAAGAAAGAAAGAAAGAAATATTTGATTTAAATTGGACTTTAGACCAAATGAATCTAACAGACATTTACAGAGCATTTCACTCAACTGCTGCAGAATATACATTTTTCTCATCAGCACATGGAACATATGGTAGTCTACAGTACAAGTCTTACCAAATTCAAAAGAATCAAAATCACACCAGGTATCTTTTTTGACCTCAAGATAACAAAAGTAGAAATAATACAAAAAGGAACCTGGGAAAATGTACATATGCATGGAAATTAAACAACATTCTCATGGATGACCAATAGGCCAATTAACAAGTTAGGAAGATATTTTTAAAATTTCTTGAAACAAATGAAAATGGAAACACAATATACCAGAACCTACGGGATACAAAAAAAAAGTGTTAGGAGGAAAGTTTATAGCCATAAAATGCCTATATTTGAAAAAAAGAGAAAGACTAAATCACCTAACAATGCATCTCAAGAAAAGTAGAAAAGTAAGAATAAACCAAACCCAATATCAGTAGAAGGAAAGAAATAATAAATAATAGAGTAGAAAGAAATGAACTGGAGACTTAAAAAAGTACAGAAGATTAACAAAATGAAAAAGTGATTTTTTGAAAAAATAACACCTATAAACCTATAACTATATTAAGTGAGGAAAAAAGAGAGAAGATTCAAATAAATAAAATCAGAGACAAAAAGGAAACATTACAACTGATACCATACAAATACAAAGGATTATTAGAGACTATTATGACCAAGAATATGCCAACAAACTAGAGAACTGAGAAGGAATGGATACATTGCTGGACACATAAGAGCTACCAAGATTGCACCATGAAGAAACAGAAAACCCTAACCCACCAATAATGAATAACATCAAAGTAGTAATAAAAATGTCTCCCATCAAAGAAAAGTCCAGGACCTATGGATTCATTATCAAATTCTACCAAATATTTAACAAAGAACTAATATAAATCATTTTCAAAAAATTGTAGGGAAGGGAATACTTTCAAACTCATTCAACAAAACCAGCATTACCCTCGCACCAAAATTTAGACAAGGACACATCAAAGCAAAAACAAAAACAAGAATAAAACAAGCAAAATTATTAGGCCAAAATCCTTGATGAGCATAGATGCAAAAATCTTCAGCAAAAACTAACAAACAGATTTCAACAACATATTAAAAAGATGATTCATCATGATCAAGTGGATGGAATTTATGTAGGGATGCAAAGATGGGTCAACTTATGCAAATCGAAAAACATGATACATTGTTTCAACAGAATTAAGCACAAAAACCATATGATCATCTCAATAGATGAAAAAAAAAGCATTCAATAAAAGTCAACATCTCTCCATGATAAAAACCCTCAACAAATTGGATTTGGAAGGAATATGCCTCAACATGACAAAGTTCATAAATGACAAGCCCACAGCTAATAGCATATTGAATGAGAAAAATTGAAAGCTTTTCCACTAACATCTGGAAAAAAACAAGGAAATCCACTTTAACTACCCTTATTCAACATACAAGTTGTACTGGAAGTCCCAACCAGAGCAATTAGACAAGAGAAACAAATAAAAGGCATCCAGATTAGAAAGAAAGAGACTGAATTGTATTTAGAAAAACCCAAAGATTCCCTAAAAAACTCTCAGAACTGATAAATTTGGTAAAGTTGCAGATATAAAATCAACATACAAAAATCAATAGGTTTCTATATGTTCATAGCAATCAATCTGAAAAGGCAATGGAGAAAGCAGTTCCATGTACAATAGCTACAAGAATAAGATGCTTATGAATAAATATAATCAAAGAAGTGAAAGATCAATAAAGGATAACTACAAAACATAAAATATTGATGAAAGAAATTGAAGAGGACCAAATAAAGAAAATATATTCTATACTCATAGATTGGAATAATTAATATCATCCATTAAAAGGATGATATGACCCAAAGTTATTTACAAATTCAATGTGATCCCTCTCAAAATATCCAATACATTTTGTCACAGAAATAGAAAACCAGTCTTAAAATTCATATGGAACCACAAAAGACCCCATATAGCTAAAGCAATCCTGGGGGCATGGTGTGGGCAAAGTTACAAGCATCACATTTATTCTATCAAATTATACTACAAATCTATAGTAACCCAAACAGCATGGTACTGGCATAAAAATGGACACACCAATCAATGGAACAGAATAAAGATCCTAGAAATAAATCCATGCACTTACAGTCAAATAAAGGTGCCAAAAACATACATTGAAAAAAAGACAATTATTAAACAATGCTGGGAAAACTGGATATCCATATGCAGAAGAATGAAACTAGACCACTATCTCTCATCACATACAAAAATCAAAACAAAATGAATTAAAGGTGGAAATATAAGACCTGAAGTTACTAGAAGAAAACACTGGGAAAACACTTCAGAACACTGGTCTGAGCAGAGATTTTGGGGGTAAGACCTCAAAAGCACAGGCAACAAAAGCAAAAATAAACAAATGGAATTATATGAAATTAAAAAGCTTCTGCAGAGTAAAAGAAACAATTAACAAAGTGAAAAGACAACTTATAGAATGGGAGAAAATATCTGCAAACTGTCCATTCAACAAAGAATGAATGACCAGAACATGTAAAGATCTCAAAGCAACCCAATAGCAAAAAGCTAAATAATCTTATTTAAAAATGAGCGAAAGAACTGAATAGAAATTTTTCAAAAGAAGATAGACAAATAGCTAACAGGTAATGAAAAAGTATTCACTATCACCAATTCTCAGAGAAATGCAGATCAAAACCATAATGAGATATCATCTCACTTCCGTTAGAACGGCTGTTATCAAAAAGACAAAGCATAAAACATGCTGGTGAGGATGCAGAGAAAGGGGATGCTTATATGCTCTTGGTGAGAATGAAAAGTAGCACAGGTATTATGGGAAATAGTACAAAGGTTCTATTTACAAAACTAAAACGAGAAGTACCAAATGATTCAGCAAGCCAACTGCTGGTATTATAACCAAAAGAGAGGAAATCTGTATATTGAAGAGATATCTACACTCCCATGTTTACTGTAGCACCAAATAGCCAAGATATGAAATCAACCTGTGTCTATCAGTGAATGAATGGATAAAGAAAATGTGAGATATATACACTATGGAACAATACTCAGCTATGAGAAAGAATGAAATCCAGTCATTGGCAGGAACATGGATGTATCTGGACGTCATTATGTTAAGTGAAATAAGCCAGACACAGAAAGACAAACATCACATCCTCTCACTCATGTATGGGAGCCAGCAGAGTAGATCTCATGGAGGTAGAGAATGGTGGTTACCAGAGGCTGGAAAAGAAAGGGAGGAGGGAGAGGATAAAGAGAAACTAGCAATGAGTATAAAAATCATACAGTTAGATTAGATAGAAAGGATAAGTTCTAGCATTTGATAGTACAGTAGGAAAATCATACTTAATGAGAATTTATTGTATACATAGTATTCAAATTACCTGGATGTAATGTTCCCAACACAGACAAGAGGTAAATGTTTATGGTGTCCAAATTATCCTGCTTTGATTATTATACATTGTATACATGAATCAAAATATCACGTTTTTCCCAAAATATGTACAACTATGCTATAAACAAAAAATTAAAAAGTTCATTTTTCCATCACTATGCTAGGAGAATTTCTTTTGGAGTAAAGAGGGCCCTTAGGAAGGAGTAATGATTTGACTCTGCCTAATTCACACAGGGCAAGATTTTGAAATGGTCTTAAATGGTCCTAAACGGTCCAAGCAGACTGTTTCCACAGGTAGGAAAAAGAGGCTGATCAACACCCTCTCTCTGACAGAGCTTTCTCAAAATTTTTCAGACCCATACGAGTGCAGCTTTGATACAATAGTTTCTATGTGTCATTCTCTATAAAATTCTTACTGAACTTTAAAAAATATTGGTCTGCTGCATGGGATTGTTGTTTGTTTGTTTGTTTGTTTTAAATCAAAACATACCCCACACCACATGGTGGAGTTCCCTCTCTGCACCGATGACACTCTAGGCTCTCTAATACTTTGATTTTCTCAAATTTCTGAGGAAAACTTGCTTGTGCTCAAACACAGCATTAGTCCCTTCAGATGAGGAGGAGGTAAGTCTCAGTGTCCTCATTTTCAATAAGGAAACTGGGACAGGGAACAGTGATTTATTAGCTAGATCTCTGTTTGCTGAAGCAGAAAGGAAATGAGGAAAAAGGCAATGTTTCCAGATAATTGCTATGAAATCATCTGATATCTTGAATAATATGGGTATGTTTCAATATTTTGCATTTTCACTCTTCGTTTTAGTTCTAGGGACACATAAGGATTAGAAGAATGAGCACCCAAATTTTATAACTCCATGCAGTTGCCAGAGATCCTTAAGTTATTGCAGGATAGAAATATAATCAGTGGTAGTGTCTTTAACTGAATATAAATTTACTTATGTCTGACATTCGGGTCAAAAGGAACAGATAGAATAGTGCTTTGCTCAAAAGAGTATTTTGTGAAAAGAACAAACACTATTTGGGGGTTTGCATTTCCAGTTTGCTTTTCTTCATGAAACTGAGAAGACAGATAATAACCTCTATTTCATTTCAAAAAAATTAAGGGATACAAGTGCTTTTTGTTATGTGGGTAAATTGCATCATGCTGAAGTCAGGACTTTAAGTGTAGTCATCACTAGAATAGCATATATTGTACTTGATAGGTGGATTTTTCTCCCTCAATCCCTGCTCACCCTCCTTTGTTCTCAGTATCCAATGTCTATACCCACTCTTTATGATTACATATATCATTCATTCAGCGCTTACTTATAAGTGAGAACATATGGCATTTGTTTTTTTATTCCTGAGATACTTCATTTTAGAGTAGTCTCCAATTCCACCAAGTTGTTGAGAAAGACATTATTTCATTTCTTTTTATAGCTAAGGAGTGCCCCAGGGTAGGGGGTTGTGCTCATCCACTCATCAGTTGATGGGTGCTTATTATGTGGGTTCCATATCTTTGCTATTGTGCAGTGACAAACAGTCAAGTGCATGTGAAAAGAAAGAGGAACGATAACCCCACATAATAGAAAGACTATTTGGCAATTACACACACACACACACACACATATATACTCACACACACACAAATGATATATATAGTACAGGGTAGCCATAAAGTTAGTGTTTGAACTTCATGGCCACCTGTCTATATATATAATATATCCAAATTATATAAAGAATTCTCAGACTTAACAATAAAAGCACAAATAACCTAACTTATAAGCGAGCAAAGAATTTGAACAGACGTTTCTCCACTGAAGATATCCAAATGGCTAAGCCCATGAAAAGGCACACATCATTAGTTGTAATGAAATCACTGTGAGATATCACTTCATACTGACAATGAAACACCACTTCACATTAAGCATGATGGCTAAAATTAAAGAGATAGACAATAACAAGTATTGATGAGGATGTGGAGAAATTGGGATTCTCACACATTGCTGGTAGGAGAGTGATATGATATAGCTGCTTTTGAAAAAAGTTTTGCATTTCCTGAAATTGTTACATATAGTGTTATTATATGACCAAGAAATGCTTCCACTCCATATAAACTCAAGAGAATTAAAAACATACATCCACTAAAACCTTGTCCTTGAGTGTTCATAGCATCATTATTCATCATAGCCAAAAAGTAGAAATACTGAAATCATTATCAGTTAGTGGGTAGATAAATAAATAACAATGTAATTTTATTTGTGGACTAACAGCTGTACAAAGAAATTTTACTTGGCCATAAAAAGTAATGTTCTACATACTTGGATGAACCTTGAAAACATTACTAGGTGAAGGAAGCCATCAGAAAAGGTCACGTATTAGATGATTCTATTTATATGAAATGTGCAGAATGGACAAGTCCACAGACACAGAAAGTGGATCAGTGATTTCCAGGGCTGGACCCAGGGGAGGTGGGAGAAACTGCTGATAGGTACAGAAACTTAGTGATGATGGGTATAGTTCTCCATTAATACACTAAAAGCCACGAAACTCCATTTCAGTCTGGCAAGGATTTGGGGGTTTGTGAATTATAATGAAGAAGTTACTTTTTAAAATTGCGAATAAGCAACCCAGTTTGGTAAAGTAGATGTGGTCTTGTTCTTCAGGTCTCAGAATCTTTCCTGTGATTTTGAGTTGAACTAATATTCATAGTACAAGAAAAAAGCATCAATTTTCCAAGTACCTGGGAAATTGGGTGGTGCTTACAGAAGAAATCTGCCATAGATTCTACTCTCTGGGCTTTGCACAAGATCATGTTTCAAATCAAATTTAACTCCAGAAACCAAGAAAGTCAGTCCTCTCAAGGCGAAATACTCAACTAGGGACCGGATAAGGTTTGTAACTTTTGTAATTTGATTTTTTTTCCCTTTGGAATAAAAATCACATTTTATTCAACATCAAAGACTTTGGATTAGCTGCATATGGAATCATTGCTATTTTTATTAAAAATATAAAATCTCATCAAGTCTATGCTTCATCTTTTAAGGGTACATGTGAATCTTTCTAAATGAAGAATATAAATGTCTTAACACAATAAGAAAATGACATGAAGGCCGTGTTAACCAGTTTGATGAAAATATTTCAAATTGTATATAAAAATAGCACACTGTACCCCATGACAGTATCAATATACACATGATCTAGTAAAAAAATATAAAATCTCACTGATAACACCAAGTGTTGGTAAGGATTTGTAGCAATTGGAATTCTCACACTTTGCTGGTAAGAGTAGAAAATGCTCCAGCCTCTTCGGAAAACAGTTTAGTGGTTTCTTATGAACTTGTGCATATGTATACCATATGCCCTGGACTTTTCATGCCTAAGTATTTACCCCAAGAGAAATAAAATCACATATTCACACAACAACTTATATGTGAATTTTTTTAGTAGTTTTTTTTTTTTTTTTTTTATAATTACCCCAAACTGGACACAACCCCAGTGTCCTTCAATTGGGGAATAAATAAATAATTTGTGGCATATTTCTATGATGGAATACTACACACTAGTAAAACGTCATCAACTGCTGATGTGTGCAAAAACATGGACGAAACTCAAATGCATTTTTCTAAGCAAATGAAGCCACACTCAAAGATACCACTTAATGGCACATTCTTTCAAAGATAAAACTATCGGGAGAGAAAACATCAGCAGTTGACTGAGACTGAGATAGGGTTGATTACCAAGGATCAAGGGGCATTTTGAGGGGTGAAAAAAACATTACACATCTTAACCGTAGTGGTGGTGACATAGCTGTATATATTCCTTAACACTCACTAGAAAGGGGAGGAGGGTTGTTATACTTAATATAGAAATGGAAAATAAGAAAATCCCCAATGTACTTACTTTGAAAGATTACTTGACTGTGTGGGCCTGGTACTATCATTAAATTAAAAGCATTCTTAGTTTCTGATCAAATAAAATACTGTTAATAAAAATTAAATCTGTAAGATCTCTGAAAGCATTGAATATGTATCTATGTAACATTCTATATTTTAAATACATACGTACACACAGATATATAAAATCTCTAGGCAATTCCAAGAAAATCATCTGGATGCGCTCAGACAGAGAATAATTATGATTAAACTAGGGCTAAAAATGATTTATTGAGTTTTTCCTTTGGAAAATCATAATCATTGTACTTAATCGGAAAAAAATGTTATTAATACAACTGTTGGGAATAAATTATCACAAGATATTTACCTCATTCTTGTACCTATTCCAAAATTCTACAAGTTTATGCAAGCATCCTACCTTTTTAGCTATGTTCCTAGGGAGGAGAAAAAAAAGAGGTAGAAACTTTCAGTCTTGAAGTGACATTGGCAAAGATTTCATAAATTTGGGAGACAGATAGTGTATGGTATTTACGAGCCCAGTTGTTGAATGCTTACAGAGTGACTCATGAACTGAGAGCTGTTTATTGAAGGAGAGGAAATGGTATTATCTTGTTTAAAATGTTGTCATGTTGCAGAGAGACTACTAATCTCACTCAACCTTGAGTCTGTCTCATTTCCAGTTTTATTAGCAACAGGCAAAGTTTTCTTTGTTCAAGTTATTTACCATATCTAGCTAATCCTTTTAATAATGCTTTTATATGCTGCACCAAATTTTTATTCCAAATGAAAAATAACTGCAATATATTTGTTTTAAACTATTATTTATCATGTGTAAGAAAGAGTGTCCACATACATGTATAAACTCATTAATATGCTTACATATTTTATTTTGAATTTGAATAAATCAGGGTGTTCATGTTTTGGTTTTCCTTAATCAGAAAATGAAATTAATTAAAGTAGATGGAAAATAAGGAAGTATTTAATTGTAGGCTTGGATTTTTTATGGCAATTGGTGACAAGACACAATTGCTCAAGTAGGGAAAGTGTTTTAGCAACTCTTAGTCATTGCAGTTTCTAAGCCAAATATTGCACTTAGGATGACAAGTGATTCAAATGTACTACGGCTAAGGACTAGTGAAGACTGGGCAATGGCCTATGTGATATTTCGGAGTAGCGTATGCATAAGTATTTAATAGAGGTAAATTTTTTCCATTTTCACTATTATTATTATTTATTTGTTTATTTATTGAGACATTTTCTTACTTAGTCATCTTGGGGTTGAGTGCTGTGGTGTCATAACTCACAGCAACCTCAAACTCTTGAGCTCAAGTGATTCTCTTGCCTCTGTCTTCCAAGTAGCTGGGACTACAGTCGTCCACCACAATGCTCAGCTATTTTTAGAGATGGGGTCTCACTCTTGCTCAGGTTGGTACTGAACTCCTGAGCTCAGGCAATGCACCCACCTTGGCTTCCCATAGTGCTAGGACTATAGGCATGAGCCACCATGCCCAACCATTTTCACTATTGTTTTTGATCATTGAGGACCTTTCCAGATTTAATTGATGAGTGGGTTGCAAACTTGAGAAAATGAAGAAGCTGGGCATTCTCAGATGGAAAGTCTAATGCTTTGGGGGGGAAAGTGTCCAAATGAAGAGTGAAGATAACAAGTTTGATGTTTAAGACTGACAATGGTGGTGAGATCCTTAGGGCATTATGTTTCTCCTATTGCTCAAGAGCCTGTGTGTTTGATTTAGGAATGCAAGTGGAATGCATGCATCTGAATCTGACCCTCTCCGCACCTGATGTGCAAAGATGAGTTTGGTCTGTGGAGAAGTTCTTGGCTCTTGCTGTGGGAAACAATGGTTTATGGAAACAAGATCCTCATTCTTTGCCAATGGCAAAGACTTCTAGATGTTTCATATTTTAAAAAATCCAAACAACTATAAAATTCTGTTATTTTCCACTACCCCAACAGAGGTTCACCTCATTCTGGCACCTTCACGGGAGCTCTCTGCCCTAGCCTGGAGTGAGGAGACAGGACACTGTTGCTATGAGCCATCCAGCTTATACCCAGCTTCATTTTATGGTTTTTTTTTTTTTTTTGACTTTGTGTTTGAAAGTGTGCAAGTTTGATTCCAAAATCAAATTTAAAATTAAGAAAAAAGAGCCAATTTGCTACTTTTATGTTGACATGAGTGATTATTCTTGGCAGATTCCATTTTATTTTCTAAGATGTCACTTCCCAGTGGTAGACAATTGCATGAAGCCTCTTGGTCTGAGATCTAGGAGTTACTATATATTTTCAAATGAAATATTCTGAATTGCACTTTGTAAAACTTACCTGTTGTGTACAATGTACACTATCCCAGTGATGGTCCCACTCACAGCCCTATTTTCAACATTATACTAAGTATCTATGCAACAAAAACATCTATACTCCCTTAATATTTTGAAATTAAAAAAATAAAGTATATTCAGACCAAAATTAAGGACCACATTATTTGCAACCCATGGAAGGGAAATCTAGCCTTCTTGGGGCAGCAGACTATGATTTAAGGTTATATTGTCCACAAATATTTGCCATCCTATTGATTGCCACTAGATGATTTAACTGAACAGATAGGGTCCCCTATCTTCCTGAGCACTTATGTGGGAACTGCTCAAAGTTGCCTTGAAGGTGGTTATGAATATGTCTTTGGATCTGAGATGCCAGACCAAAGAAAGGGATAGAAAACCCATTTTATGAGGGGAAGGGGGAGGATGGGTGGTGGGAGGGTGATTGGTGGGACCACACCTATGGTCTGTCTTACAAGGGTACAAGTGAATCTTTCTAAATGAAGAATATAAATGTCTTAACACAATAACTAAGAAAATGCCATGAAGGCTATGCTAACCAGTTTGGTGAAAATATTTCAAATTGTATATAAAACCAGCACACTTGTACCCCATGACTGCATTAATGTACAATAGCTATGATTTAATAAAAAAATTTTTTAAAGAAATACATATATATATATATGATTAAAATATTGGAAGTAGGAGAACTTCTGTGATCCTTAAAAGAATTATGATAGTGCTAAATGAAAATATATGATTGGAATGTCAATGAATAAATACCTTACCATGTGACCAAAAAAAAAAAAAAAAAGAAAACCCATTTTACCCTTGCCTCAGCCAACTAAATTCAAAGCGTAATAGCTTTAGCTGTGACATGCTATTACAGAGAGATAAGAATTGCTGTTCCCCAATAATGTTAGAAAACCAGATCCATATCTCTCTTGCATCCATCAGTTTGGTTTCTATTATAGAAAGAGAGAACAGTGTAAGTTTGGTGTGCTCAGGGATTCAGCTCTGCCAAAAGTACCAACTAAAAAAGAAGTTCTGCACAAGGAATCTTGAGGAAAGAGAATGTTTTGCTCTCACCCAATATGCTCTGGTTCTCAGGCATGGATAGAAAACAGACGTCACTATTTTGTGTCCCATAAAATGGAGATAATGTAGGATATGCAGGAGGATGACCTGATCTGATGTGTCAGCCAACTTCCACTCTAGAAAGTCTAACTGCCCAAGTCAACAGAATAATTTAGACAGTTTTTGTAAGAACATTATTGTTGGGAGACAGTATCAGTATCAAAAATCATGCATACATCAAAACCTTTCTTTACCAACATAGCCATAAATAATAAATTACACACACACAAATACACACATGAAGGTCTGAGAGTTAAGTTTGCAAACTTTCCACCTTGTGCTAACAGTGGCAGCATTGTACAAACAGCTTGGTAAGGCTTCATCACCTTGGTAGATCAAAGTCTCACAACTGTGTTCCAGTTGACATGTGTCAGTGTCTTACCTAGTGGCATTCATCATTGTTGCATGTTTTTGCAAGCAGTCATGAGAATGTGGAAGCCTGAATTGGAGCAATGAACAAATGTGTAAATTTCTTGTTAAACTTTGCAAGAGTGGAAGTGGAACAGGGACATGTTATCTCAAGTTTCTGGGGACAATGCCACGAAGAAAATGATGGAATACAAATGTTTTTTCGAGGGGAGGAAAAGTGTCATTGATAAGGGGGGGGGTTTGCCAGTAATGAGCAGAACTAAAAAAAACTTTGCAGAAATCCTTCAAATTGTGCGTCAAAACCATCAGGTGACTCTGAATGCATAGCACACCAAGTAAACATTGCTAGAGAAGCAGTGAGGAAACTTTAACTGAAAGTCATGACTCAGCCCTCACAACAGTGCGCCAGCTCACACTGCGGGGTATAAACATTCACATGCAGGCGTCCTTTTGATAAAATGACCTTTTTTCCTTTGGGTATATCCCCAGTGGAGGGATTGCTGGGTCAAATGGAAGGTGTACTTTAAATTCCTTGGGCTATCTTCAGACAACTTTCCATAGAGTTGTACTAGTTTGCAGCCCCACCAACAGCATATTAGAGTTCGTTTCTCTCCATATCCATGCTGGCATCTGTTGTTTAATACGAGTCAATCTCATTGGAGTTAGATGATATCTCATTCTGGTTTTGATTTGCATTTCCCTAATGATTAGAGACACTAAGCATTTTTTCATGAGTCAGTAGCCATTAGTATATCTTCATTCGCCAAGTTTCTATTCAAGTTTTTTGGTCACTTTTTAACATGGTTGTTTGGTTGTTTCTTGCCGATTGGTAGATTCTGGTTATTAGTCCTTTATCCGATGTATAGCACGTGGATATTTTCTCCCATCACGTGGGTTGTCTAATTGCTTTTTGATTGTGTCTTTGGCTGGGTAGAAGCTGTTTAATTTGATCAGGTCCCACTTATTCATTTTTGTTGTTGTGATTACTTTTGGAGTCTTCTTCATGAATTCTTCCCCGAAGCTGATATCTATGGATTTTTCCAACATTTTCTTCCAGAATTGTTACAGTTTCCTGCCTTAGGTTTAAGTCTTTTATCCATCATCAAAATGTTCCCTTTTTAATGAAAAATGTTCAAAGCCAGGACAAAGTGTTCTTAATAAGATAATTCAAGAAAATAGCTCTAGGTGGTGGATATAGGGATTGTTGATTTTTATCATGAAATGATAGCAAAATTATTAACTCATAGAATTTGTTCTCCTTCTCTTTCCCTCTCTTCTTCTAAAACATATAATGAACTTATACCTTTATATCCTAATATTGGCTTCAAGAAATTCTTTTCATGTCCCACGTGGAATATCTACTGAGCTTCTAACAGAGAGCATTGAGAAAATGCTTGGAAAATTGCATAAAAAAGAAAAAATAAAGAAATGTAATTTTATTAACATTTTTTTTTTTTTGGCCTTAAAAAAAAAATCTCTTTGTTGTATGGCCCAAGCACCTTTATGGTCTCTTTATGAGAAGTCAGAGAAAATCTGACCGTTTCCTCTGTAAAAGCTAGAGCTGAATAGGGATGATATCTGTTATCACTCATGGAGCCAGCACTGAGCGGAATATTCCATTACACGCCGGCAGCTGCAAAGGATTTAATGGTTTCTAGTGTGAGAGGTGAAGAGCTTTAATTTAAGGGAGACTTTTGGTTGCAAGATCTGCTATAAGGAATTTGTGATGCTTTTGATATGTACATTTCGAAGACCCAGAAATAGAAAAGTACACTGGGAAAAACCCCAGATCATGAGCAGCCCAGGAAAGCTAATGGTCTGAGACTCCTTCCCCCACCTCACTTTCCTCTGGATGTACAACAAATACACACGCAGTAAAACCTCCATAGTTGGCCACCTCCCTACACTGACCATCTCCTTACGTTGACCTGAACAGAGAACAAGGTTACTTTCCATCCATAAGGAGAGCAACTAAAATCTTTCCAGGTCCCAAAACTTCCAGAAGGCACACAAACCTCCAGAACAAAAAGCAAACATAATTTTAAATATGTTCAGAGTAAGTTATAACTTACGCATTAGAACACAGACTGAATGTCTGAGTAAGGGAACCACTCTTCCATTTCTTACTTCATTTGTAGAATCATCAGATTGTTATCATAACGATTAACAGCTTAAGCTAAAATATCTTGTACTCAGATTTTTTAAACAACCAGTTCAAAAAAAGGACACACTCGCTCTAGATATTATAGGTCTATATTTGTTAGACTTTAGCAAGACATTCCTCAAATTCTTCTGAAATAGGTTTTGCTCAGAATAACATAAGAAACCTCTTACAAGAAATGCTGAAAATAAAAATACTAAGAGTGAGTCTCTTTGACCCAGAGACTGAGTGCCTAGAGAGATTCTAGAACTACAAAAGGTTTGTGGTCACCATTTCCAAACATGGTGACGAGCAGAGTTGGCTCAGCCAAAGCCATAGAGAAGTTGTTAGATGTATAAAGGCTAGAATTAAGCCAATAGACTGATCTAAAATGGGTGCTTCTTTCCATAAAGTTGGGATATTGCCTGTGTCATCAAGGTGGTAAGGACACCCTGGGCTTCTTTTGAGTATGGCTAGTTGATCCGAGCAGAAGCATCTTTTGCTCAGTTTTGTCTGAGAAGGAGTCATTCAGGAGTAACACTTTGTGAGAAGTAAAAATTAAGTTGTGATTTTAGTTATGTATATTGGGGGCCAGGGATCTTCCTGAGGTGGGAGAGAAGGAAGTTAATTGCTGATACCCTAGTGTAAAAGCCAGCTGATGACATGGGTAGCAGCCATACTTTTCGAATGAATGAATTCATTCGTTCCATCATTACAGGGCTTTCTTTACTTACCACGTAGACAGAAAGAGGGCAGAAGCTGGTTGAGAAGGGCCAGAGAGCTGTTTTCCTGAGCACTGGGATACTTGATTACTCTTCAAGTATCACATGCTGGTCATGCAAAGGCAGAAGGCCTGGAAGTGTCTAGTCTGTTGGCACATGGTGGCTTGCAACTGGGAACCAAGGGGGCTTGTTCCTAGACTAGGCAAGAGTAAATGAGAGCAGATGGAACTTGGGTTAAAGTGGAGTTACCAAACACAGAGGAGAGAATAAAGCTGAGCAGGACAAGTGACTTGGGATTGGACCCAGGAACATGCATGGCGGGAAATCACCTGAAATGCACACGAGGTGGTACAGTTGGCCACCAGGGAGTGAGCACCCAGTGCTAGGCAGCTCCAGGCTTCATCACCTGTGGGCCAGTTGGCTTGGTTCTTTGTGTACCTTTGATCCAGTTGAAAGTCTTTCAAATGCCTGCTTTTGGTCATCAGAGGATCTGGTGGAAAGGATTAGTACAGCTCAGAGTTCATACTTACTTTGAGAGTGAATGCATGTCCCTTGCACGTGAGGGACATCTTTTTATGGCAATGAAGTATATTTTAGTGAAGGTTCAAGTCTAAATAATGAGAAGAAATAATACAGATGAAATAAATAAAAATCAGAGTTTATGCGCCACTTAATAGCTATGTGATGGTAAGTAAATTACTTAACCTCTATGTACCTCAGTTTCTCATCTGCAAACCGGGAGCAATTATAATACTAGAGTATTATAGTAGAGTTTAACTTTGTAGAGTTATTAGGATTTAATGACTTATTCACAAGGTACTTGAGATGGCATTTTGTGCACAGGAAATGCCATATTTATTTTTTAAATAAATAAATGTAATCCTGAATTATATAGCCCAGGCATTTACCTGCTATAATTACAATTCAGATCAAGAGCTCAAAAATCCTTTTTTTTTTTTTGACTGTGTTAAGTATCAAGTACTTTGAACAGAGTGAGAGAAAGATCTTTGAAGAAATTAGTCCTACATGAAAATTAAAAACAAGTAAGAACTTGAACAGAAAAATCAGTGCATCAATATATTTAAGGCTATTTATATTAGTGGCTGATAAGTTGAGAACTACAGGATGTCATAAAGGCCCCATACATATGTACACAGGGAAAATGGGAAATTGCAGCTAAATATGACTTTATTTGCAAAATATTCATTACAAAATTTTACAAAATATTTCTCTGTGTAGTGATATGTAAATATTAAAAATGTAAAATATGAGTTCGTTAATTTTTTCCCTATTTATGGTGACCTTCAGGATACCATGGAATCAAATATCACATTGAATTTTAGAAATTTCTAGGTGGGGTTGTACCCATCCCAATAAAAGAATTTATAGTACCCCTCGTTTTCTAATTTTCTTGTTTCAAAACTACAGGAAATAGCCTTTGGATTTCCAAACACATGTTCCAAATCACCATACCCCTTGATATAAAAAGACAAGAGTTTCAAAGTTATCTTAGGGTAGATCAAATTGGTTAAAGCTCTCTGATGAGGTCTCATTGTTCTAAACATCTGGGAGCTGCTGTTTCGGCACGTGGGATCCCACTGTGCCTGGACCAGCATTAGACAAGGAAAGGGAAATACTGTCTGCCTGCATCTTGCTTCTGTGTCTTGGGAACTGGCTGTATGAGGAGGACTGTTGAGCCACACAAGGACTACGGCAGCCTTCTTAGGGGACTGGGCTCTCCTGACGAGCCTCAGTCCAGGAAGACAAACAGAGGAGGAACTCAGGACTTAGCTACTCCAGAATCAAAAGCCAGCAAAGATCATTAGAATAGCTCCCACAGAATAAGGACTGTAAATCTCAGAAATCGGCCAGTAGTGAGGTGTCCCCTGCAGGCCTAAAACAGGGGGCACACTAATTTACAAAACCTCTTTTTCTCCTTTGCCCAGAACTGAGAGTAATTGTCGTGAGAAGAGCTGGTTGAAACTCCTCTGTGAGCTGTTCAGGGAGACAGGAAAGCTTGAGAGTTTAAGGACCGTCCCAGGAGAAATGTCTGAGGCCACTGAACTGCCAGACCATTGACTACTAAGAGCATATTTAAATTGAATGACAACCCTTCTAACTTGGTAGTATTTAAAAAGAGAAAAGAAGAGCAATGGAGACGTTGGACCTACTTTCATTTTAAAGTGAGTTTTCTGGCTTGGCACCCGTAGCACAGTGGTTACGATGCCAGCCACATACCCTGATGTGTATGTGTATATAGCTGCCTGGTAGGTTCAAACCCAACCCAGGCTAGCTAAACAACCATGACAACTGCAACAAAAAATAGCCAGGCTTTGTGATGGGGCACCTATAGTCCCAGCTACTTGGGAGGCTGAGGCAAGAGAATCACTAAAGCCCAAGAGTTTGAGGTTGCTGTGAGCTGTGATGCCATATCACTCTACAGAGGGCAACATAGTGAGACTCTGTCTCAAAAAAAAAAAAAAAAAAAAGAGTTTTCTGTTTCAAACTCATATCCCATTCACTGTCATCTAACCTCTGGCCCATCTCAGCCCGGAAATCTCACCCAAGGTCCCTTCCCTGGTTAACTCTCCCTGCCAGGTACAGAGTTGTAAGTGCTACTCTCCCCTCACGTGGCCAGAATTCCCTGCGGAACTTCAGCTCCTTTGTAGCTCATTGTCGCTGCTTCAATTCTCTCTTTTTTAACAGATGGAAGAATTGAGTCAGGGACACAATCCTTAACAATGTGCATAAAAACACTATCCTTTTATTTCCAGCCGATGCCTGAATTGTTCCAGCTCTTGTGGAGGTAGGTTGTGTGTGCATAGCAGAGGGAGGCTGCAAGTGAGCAGCTTGGGGGTGCAGCTCAGGGTGCCTTCAGAGGGCCCCGTTCCAGGGTCATCACTCTGGAGAGATAGAGGAGGAAGCACATGGGCTTGTCTGTGTCTAGCACATCTTGGGCTTTAACAGGAAAGATTAAGCTTTTTAGAAACAATTAGATCTCCCCTACCTAAAAATAAACTTGAGAGCTCTCCTGAGAGAAGGTATCTCAACCTTTACTGAGGAGAGATGCTAATTTGAAATGTCAGCAAAGTTTTTATGTTTCAGCTATGGGTTTAGCTGTAGTTATACTTAGTTCTATGCCATTAGTGTCCACGCTCCAACTCCCGGATGGAGACTATTACCTCTCCCTGCCCCTGAAGGCTGGACCCCAGGAGGGGAGCGTGGGCATGCTTCCAAATTCCTTCTCATCTGCTCCTTCTGTGGACTCCTGCCGTGCACCCTTCCCCTCTGGGAGTACTCTCACTTTGTCACGTTAGCGCTCCTTCTGCTAGTCAGATTTCCCAGGCCCATACTTGGTAATCATGTCTTATTTCTATAACCGATCCTTGAAAAAAAATTACCCCACATCTCTGGGCTCAACCTTTCTTTAATCTCAGCTCCAGCCTTTCCGCGTCTTCCCAGCATGACAGCATGGCCCTGCAGTCAGACTGTCTGGCTTCAAAACCCCATCCATCCACTTGCTGGCTGTGTGACCTGTGCAACTGACTTAACCTCTGCATAGGTCTCAGTGTCCTCATGGGGAAAAGGTTGACACTGCACAGAATTATTTTGAGGACCAAGAGTTATATGCATGTAAAGAACTTAAAACCGTAGTGGGCATATCAGGAGCTTAGACTGGTCAGGGACTATTTTGCTACTATTGCTGCTGTAATTCAAAACCTCCCTGAATGTCCCGCACGTACCTGGAGAGCATCTGTGAGCCAAGTAGTGATATATGATGTGTCATCTGAGCCTTACCACAGCTCTCAAGGTAGTGTTCCACTTATCTGATTGTTGCTTCATCACAAACTACCCCAAACTTGGGGCATTAAACACCCACCATTTTATCATATGCATGAATTCTGTGATTCAGGAATTCTAACCAGACAGTGAGAGCGGCTGCTTCTTCACCCTGTCTGGAGGAGCCTCAGCTAGGGTGTTGCAAACAGCTGGGAGCTGAAATCAACCAGAAACTTCTTCCCCCACATGCCTGGCACCGGAGCTGGGATGACTTGAAGGCTGATTTTGCCCGAGACTGATGACTGGATCCCCGGCACACAGCTTAACCATGTAACTTTCAGTCTTCTCAGATCATGGCAGCTGGGTTCCAAGGGTAATAACCTAACAGAGGGTATCTCCTGTATTCAAGAGCACGAGGCAGAAATTGCGAGACCTTCCATGACCCAGCCTCGTGAATTAGGGAGCAGCATGGTGCTTACTTGATTGGCTGAACCAGTCACAAGCCTGCCCAGATTCAAGGGTAGGGAGCATAGACTCTACCTTTTCAGATAGGGTATCAATGAATGTGGTCCTTTCTAAAAACTGCCACAGACAGATATCATTATCACTCATTAAAATGAAGAAATAGAAAAGAGATAAAGTAACTTACAAAAGATAACACAGGAGGTGGGAGTATCCAGATTTGAACCCAAGACCTATGTCAGGCATGGGCTTATTCTTATTTATTCTGCTAAGTATCTTACACACTTTCAATATAGAAACAAATGCCCTGTTCAGTTCTACCAAATCTTAGCTGTTTTTCCTTTAAATATTGCTTATCTGCCAATTCTTCTATCCTCTTTTTAAAAATTCACTAATTCTCTCTTAGAGTAGATCCAGGCCAGAGTTCTTTAAGGCTTTTTGTTTTTTCCAAGAACTTCTAATTGGTTCTTTTTCATAGCCATCTATTGTTTTTAGTTCTGCTTACTTTTGTCTTATAATTTAATGAATATTTTTAAATGATATTTATTCTTTTTATCTCTTTCAGGATTCTAAACTCAACTTGAGAAAATATCAAAATTGTATTAGCTAAAAAGCTCTTATTAAAATGCATCCTGGGGGCAGCACGAATGGCTCAAAGGAGTAGGACACCAGCCCCATATGCCAGAAATGGTGGGTTCAAATCCCCTGGCAAAAAATAAAAAATAAAAAATAAAAAATATAAATGCATCTTGGCATTCACCTGCCCTTGCTCCAACAACAGATTTGGCCAATTAAAATTGAACCCAGACATCTTTATTTTAGATGCTCTTCCGAGGCAACGTTGACCCACTGCCCATCTGCCTTCCCCCCTGCTTCCTGCTATCCCTGTTCTCAATGCACATACTGTACCTCATGGTGGGGATTTAGGACTTTAAAACATGGATCAAAAGTATAGTAGGCCTGGATTTTCTTTGTTTGCTTACCTTCAGTCTCTCCCAATTCCAAGTAGCACTATTTCCAACTATACACTGGGAATGTGGATTCTCTGGAGTAATTTAGAACATACTACCTGAAATCTGGGGAGACCCACATTCAACATCACCACCTTCATTTCTGCCAAGTTAATTAAGTTATTTCAGAGGAAGAAAGGAATTGTGATTCAAAAGGAGAGAGATTTCATAGCCCTCAGAGGGACCAACATGGGATGGACACATGGCAGGTATATGTTGAGACTCAGAGTCACATCAGAAGACAATCAAGATGCGCCATTATTCCACAGAGGCCTTAGCTGGTCAAGAAATAGCCATGAGGAAGAGATTCAGGATGACAGAGGAAGGGTGTGGAAAGGGCAGGGGATGAAGGTGCCCTGAAATAAAGTTTAACTAATTGATCATATCAATTCTGGTGAGTCTTAGGGCTTACAAAATGGTTGGTAGAAAAGAGTCGCTGTTCACCTTTTCAGGTATGCTGTGGGTTTCTTAAAAGATTTCCTTGGGAGAGAAGAAAAAGGTCTCAGAACCCGATTCACCTGCCATGAGTAGCTCTCTTGAGCTTACAGCAAATAACTATTTTCCTAAATTGGAGTTGAAATACGACTGGAGATTTTTCTCCCCTAGCTAACATGCAGCTGTGTGCTTCTTTATTCAAATCCAATCAAGAAAAATATTCACTGATGAAAGGCCAAGGGGTGATGGTTTTGATCACCATAAGTTTTGTTTAAATAGCAAGTTCCTTTAATCCTGAAGTTCTGATAGGATTTTTTTTAAAAAGCAAAAGCAATTTATATAAAATCCTCCAAGAAAATGATTCCTTCACAAAAGAATGCATGTACTCTAATATTCACTCTTGAACTCATAAAATATTCAGTTTTATCGTCTGTTCAAAAACTAACAGACGTTATTGTCTAGAGTAGTTTTAAGTTTAACAAAAAAATAAGCACAAAGCACAGCACGTTCCATTAAGTCCCATCTTCCTTGCCTCCCTCGCCAGACAGGGCGGTTTTCCATCGACGGTTTGCATTGGTGTGATGAACCAGTATGGAAACATTGTGACTAACTGAAGTATGCGGTTTACATTAAGATACATTCTGCGATTTATGCAGTTCCCTGGGTTTTAACAAGCGTATAATGTCATATCTTCACCATTATAGTATCATACTGGATATTTTTAGTATCATACGTTTCATAGTTTTCTCAGCCTAAAAATCCCTGGTACTCCAATGGTTCACCCTTCTCGCTGCTTTCCCACTGAACCCTTGGCAACAACAGCAAACCTTTCCTTCCCCCCATCTCTGTGGTTTGGCCTCTCTGGACTGTCAGCTGCTGGGCTCATGCAGTACTGCGCCCTTTCAGGCGGGCTCCTTTTGCTCAGCAATGTGCATTTAAGGCTCCTCCATGTCGTGTCATGGCCTGAAAGCTCATTTATTTCTATACCTGAATAATATTCCATCGTATGGGATGCACCATCTTTTATCTATCCATCCCCTACTGAAGGATACATTGCTTTCCAAGTTTTACCAAGGATGAACAAAGCTACTGTAAACATTTATGCCCACCTAGGTCTTCAACTCCTTTGGGTAAATATCAAGGAGCATGATTGTACTTCACTTAGTGGGAAACTTCCAGATGACCCGTTTTTTAAAAAATAATCCTTCTTTTAGACTTTGTGATGTAAGTTCAGGGCACTTTTTAAAATTCTCATTCCTATGTCAAGAAGAGCTGATCATAGACAACAGAATAAAATATGTGATCATATATTCCTTCTATTCCTTCTCTTCTTTCTTTTCTTTTTTTTTTTTTGCAGTTTTTGGCCGGGGCAGGTTTGAACCCACCACCTCTGGTATATGGGGCTGGTGCCCTACTCCTTTGAGCCACAGGCACTGCCCCTATTACTTCTATTCTTTGTAAACCAAGGAAATAGTGAAATAGTAGTGGTGGGAACATCACTGTGATAACTCTGCCCCAAAGACGTCTCCAAGAGCTTCACACTCCTACTGAGTAGTCCCCTTCCATGCTAGATCTGGGCTAGGCTTGTGACCACTTCAGCCAACAGAATGTGGCAAAAGTGATGCTGTGACGATTCGAAGCCTAAGCCCCAAGAAGGTCTGGTGACTTCAGTGACTTGCTTGGTACTTTGGGCTAAGCTGCCATGTAAAATCTGGGTACCATTATGGTGAAGCCACATGGACAGAGACAGGCCCTAAGACAACATGAAGAGAAATAGAGGCCCACCCATCCAGTGTGCCAGCTGAGCCTTGCTGAGTCATTTTCCAGCAATATGCGTTTAAGGCTCCTCCACGAGGAGCCTGTCCTACCAAGGCAGAGACATACCAGTGAATCTTGGTGGACATTTCAGCCCACCAGTCCCCAGATGACTGCAGTCTTACCTGACATCAGGCAAAGCAGGAGAATCATTTAAGTGGACCCGCTCAACCTATAGAACCACTGAGGTAATAAAATAGATGTTTTAAGCCACTAAGTTCGGGAGTGGTTTGTTATGTAGCAATAGATACTTGAAACAATCACTTACATTGCTTTTCCTTCATTTCTTTATTTCTCTCTGTTCACTAATTTCTCAAATAGTCGTGTGGTCAAAATAAATTTAATTTGGTAAGAGTTGTGTTTTTTTTTTATTTTTAAATCTATTATGGAGGCTGTCTCTGGTGAGCTCTAGTCGCTCTGTCCTTTCCCTCCCACCCACGCCTTCCTGGCAGTGTAAGCTGTTGCCCTGCAACTCTTCAGAGCTCGGTGACGCCCATCACTCCCTCTGTTGCATTGGTGAGAGCAATGTGAGATTTGAAGTTAGCCAATTGATGTTAACGCTCAGCTTCACACTAATTAGTGACCAAAACTTCCTCATAGATTATCCTATGAAACGTCAAAAAAAATGCTTAGAAAGCTCAGCCGTGGTAAGGGCAGGTGAGTACAGTAGAACCTCTATAGCTGATCACTCCCTCTCGACCCCCTCCTTAAGTCGGCCTAATTTTCATAGGCTGGACATGCACCACATGTATGTATCAGTACAGTAGGCCTAGTTCCTTACGTTGACCACCTGTACATATTAACCAGTTTGTTACAGTCCCTTGGGTGGTCAACTGACAGAGGTTATATTGCATTGCAATGGGGAAAGTTAGAGGAAATCGAAATCTACAAGAGCATGAAATTGAAAAATTATTAATTAGACCTTTGAGAAAATATACTCTTCCTAGGAAAAAGCACTACATCTAAATATGTTTTCTTCCAAACACCGGCCTGTTCATCACACTAATTTCTCCGCATATATGATGTACATGTCACCTCTCCAAGTCATTAGCCTCCTGGCTGTATACTACTGATTCATTTCACCAATATTTACTACATTCTTTACATGTGCCAAACATGGATCATCACAGATGAAAAGAAATGAGAAAGAGAGAGAGAGCTCTTTATCTCAACCAATTTATACTTCAGTGAGGTAGACAGACAAGCAGGCAAATTTTGATTAAAATGCAGTTTAAATACCATATGAGGATAGAGCAACATAAAGAAATAAAGGGTATCTTAGAAGAAAGGCAGAATGAGAGGTTAGGGGGAATTTCTGGGAATGTAAAGATTTAGATTGGGACCATATTGTGAAAGATGAGAGGCCTGGTCCGCCCACCCTGGTCTTCTGTCTACAGTCTCTTTGTCAGTGTTCAGCCAGGGCAAATACTTATTGAGGATTGTTTGTAGGACTACAGCACAAACGGGATTTCCCTCGCAGCCTATGCAGGGGCTCAGGAAAGGCTGCACTAGTCAGACTGTTTAGAATACGAAGATGGAGTTTTCCTAATCAAAATTCCATTTTGATATAGAATTAAGGCTTAAGTAAGTCAACTTAGTTTTGCAGGAACCTCCACCTTGTCCCAACATCTCTTTTTCCCAGCAAGTCAATGAAACTTTCTTCCCCTCAATTCTTGATGCAGATATTTATCATAAGCCCTGCCTTACTTCAGTCCTGACGTAAGTTACCCAGTGGGTTTTTATGTTACTAGAACTACATTTTCTTTTCTCCTTAGTGTGGGTTTGCATGTCACTTAGGAGATTCTTAGAATGTAGTGGTACCGTTGGTTTCATGCTTCCCCTTTCCAAGGGAGATCAGCCACATGTGATCATGGGATCACCATCATGAAGTCTCCAATTTCATTACAAAGTATTAGGCAGCCTCCTCTTTAAGTGCTCCCTTGGCTGCTCAGCATGCTGGAAGACAATTTCTTGTAAAGGCTAATATTCCTGGATTATTTACTTTACAGAGGATAAGACTCAAGATAGCTAGTTTAAAAGTTAGAAACTGGTGACCTGCAGGACAAATTTGACCAGCAGATAAGTATTGTTTGGCATTTGTGGTACTTTAAAATACTTTGTGTAACTTATCCACAAATAAAATTTGGAAGATTTCTGATACAAATTCAAATTTCTAGCTTCTTCTAAAACATCAGAGGATCTGGCGTAATGTAGCCCATGTTCCAACTGGGAATCAGCTATCATGGAGTGACAGCCACTCTCAAAATACAAACAGGGGCTTTCTATCTCGCCTTAGCCCCTACCCAGGAACCGCACTCTGAACACCACAGGCATTTGATTTCCCATCCCTGAACTAGTCCAACTCCCTCGCTGTACAGATAAGAAAACGAGACCTAGAGAGACGGCAAACCTTCCTGGGCTGAGATTTAGTTATTTGTACAATCAAGTCCAGACCTTGAACCAGAGCCAGATCTCTTTGCTCCACTTTCTGCTTCCTGGTGCGGCCTTTTTCTGTTACTCTCTTCCATGGCTAACTGCTCCCTAGGACGAGCTGCTTCAGGCCCGCGTCCCAGCATGGAGGGTAGAGCCCCTCAGCACATCACAGTCCACGCAGTGAGCATGACTTGGATCCTAACATTTTTATTTTAAAAGGTTGATTATTTTGACTTGTCCCCCTCCCATATCTATTCCCCACCCCTCCCCCAGGGCACACTGTACAGATAAGAAAGGAACAGACAGTTGTTTCTTGTGATTGCACATTTATGGCCCATGAGAAGGTGTGTACTTTCTCTCACAACAACTTTTAGTTACCTCCATGGGGAGAATTCACTGGAAATACATATCATGTTAATGTCACAGATTGATTTTGCAACACAGATACAGTGGGGTTTCTCTTTTACCTTTGTTCCTGGCAGGACATAGTTACCAAAAATTACTTTACACTTACAATCATGACTTCATTCCAATAAAACATTCCATCAACTCTTGAAGAGAAGAAACTTGTAAGTGGTGAGACGGAGCTGTGACTACAGATCACTCCTTCACACTAGCCAGGAACAGTAGGAGAATTGCAAGAGATAAGCCTTCCCCCTTATCTCAACATATTGATGGATTGTTACAAGTCTTACTCATACCCCAGAAAGCTAATTAACAGAAAATACTTTCTCTTGATTTTTAGTGAATGGGAGTCACATCTCAACAAAAACATGAAAACCTCAGTTTGGCTAGAGCTTTTCATAATCTTTTTCCTCCCTCAAGAAGTGCCCAGAACTTCACAATGAGCCTCACTATGCCAAGGTTAATTTGGCACCTCCGTTACAAGGAGCATGTGCAGACTGTGACAGGCTTTCAGGGAAGCTACTTTCCCTCCTTCACTGGTGTTTGGGAAGAGAAGCTCTGGGGAGCTGGGTGCTATGACAGATTAAACTTTCATGCAAGAAAATAAATCCTGCACATTTGGTGTACTGCTTTAAACTTAAAGACCTCTTTGGACCTGAAATTTAAGGTAAGGAGGGCTTAGCCATCATTCTTCAACTTTGAAACTATTGATTGAACGTAATTTGAGGAGGTTCCTTGAAACTCTTTGTTGTTTAACTGTGAAACTTTAACACGCTGCCTAACGCCCTGGCTTTAAGAATAACAGCTCACTGTCAAGCGTGCACATACTGCTCTGAATTAAAGGGGGAAAAAAGCACTGCTATTTAAAACATAAAACGTCTTTCATTGTGAAACAATCATGTAAATTTGTTGTACTTTTACACATGTGTGGAAGTGTTCTGGGTGGGCTGGGTTTTCTCTCTCAGTCAGTAGAATCAGTATGGTTTAAAATGGGATCAGATTATCTTTGCCACTTGAAAGTGGGTCTGGGTGAAGGACTGATCTCACAGAGAGCAAACCCTAGTGGAATCCTCACCAAATGTCATTCTAGATCTGAGTCCTCGTCCTAAATGCCCCTTGGTGCTCGCCTAGGCAACCCTGCTGTGACGAGTGTGTTAGCAACTGCACTGCAAGATGTGGCAAATGTGTTGGAATCCGTTGTTGGTGTGTACAGGCCAGTCTCTTGTGATTGTGGCAAATAAAATTGGGAACCTGGAGGTTATTATAGTACAGACTAAGAGCTAGGGATTTGTCAGCCATAAAATGATGTAGAACAAGTTCAAAGTATATAGAGCAATTATTTGTCTCATGTTGTTAACAACAGCCAATCTTTTTGTAGAAATTTACAGGCACTTTTAATGTTTTTGTTCAACTTTGATCTGACCCCAAAGGTAGAACACCTGATGCTGTTAGCTGTCCAACTGATCTCTAAGAGGGCATCACTGTAAAATCTTTATCCCTCACAGGGGAAGACAAGGTGTTGAGTTTTCTTTTAGTGCTCTGAAGACCCTGAAAGGGAAGATGTGGATTATAATCAAACTGCTTCTCTTTTCTTAAACCTTTGCCTAGGTGTTTCTACTCTGCCTTTGTCAGATATACAGGGACTCAGCTAAGTATGGTTACCTCAAAGTTCCCCTGAGATCCCCAAACCCCTTTCTGCAGCCATTTCACAGAGAGCACCAATCCGCTTTTCTCTTCCTCCACACAAAACAAATCACGTTCTTGTTCAATATTGTCTTTTCCACTCCTGATAAGGGTCTGTGTGCATACATAAGTCCCCAGGGTGTGTCCTGTCTGCACACTGAGATGGGCAACCCCAGGGGACATTCTACTCAAAGTCTAAGGTATAGCAATACTGGGGCCTTCATCTGGAATCCCCCTCTGCTTCCCCAGGGATATTCCCTTCCAGGACTGAGCTGCCTCATCTGACCCTGGGTATTTTCAGGTTGAACCATGTATTACTGATTATGGGCACACAGTTTAGGTGAGGTGCTCGTTCATTCTAAGAATTAGAATGTTTGAGTTCCTTTTGGCCTAGAGGGAAGGAAATGTCCCCAAGGGGCACACAGTAAAGAATGTGAAGTCTCTGGAACTGACAGCACTTATCTGACGATTTTGTTTCTCCTTCTCTGACGGCTCTTCTTCTTGTTCATCTCAGCACACGTTTTTAAAAAGTCTCCAGTTGAAAGGTGAGGGTCCTGCAGAAGGAGAACCAATAGCCAGGGTTACTTACCTTGTGCGACTGGGACATCAGGGACCTCGGTTCTTAAGGACAGAGGTGATCTTGGACTCACAGTGCAATGTGCCCTCGCCTTGCTGAAAGAGTTATTTTTAACTTGACAACTTATCTACACACCTGCAATCCAAATACTCTGTACATGGGAATAAATATTTAAGCAATGTGTTAGTTTCATGAACTAGACATAACACAGGAACTGTTCTCAGTAATTTCTTTTCTTATTCCAATAAAATGAAAAGAAAAACAGGAAATAGAAATGAAATGTATTGCCTTTGTTTGTTCAGAAGAAAACTGCTTAAACAGGGTCTAGAAAAAAATGTCAAGATTTCTCTATTTCTTTGATCAAAGATGACATCTCCTGTATTAGAAGAGTCACTCAATTCCTGAGGTTTTCATCTTTGACAGCCTCGGGTCTTTTCCTCACGGCTGCACTCAGACTTCTGACTTCTCAGCATAGGAATGTCTGGAGGACAGGCCAGAGAAAGGAAGACAAAGGCACTGGCATTGCAAATGCTGGAAATAAGAATTTTTTGTCTGTGCTAACCAAAACCTGATGGAATCGCCCTTGGTATAGAATTCACATTTAAAAAATATGTCATTTACCTCTAGAGCTAATAGTTTTCTTTGTTGTTGTTATTTTTCCTTTTAATTCATTATTAAATGAACGAAAGTTGGAAGGAATAGCTGAAATTAACTACTGTGATTTTATGTTCCATTTGAAGAATCTTTCATCCTAGAGGTCTTTGCTAAGGTCACATGGGCATGCAATTTTATGTGACTAAATACTAAGAAATGCAATTACATCATTTTGTTTCAAACAAAGCCTAGGAATGTGAGGACTGTGGCATTAAAAGTTAATAATTCCAACTGGATCCGCACATTGACAAGGTGGAACATAATTTAGGTATTCTGTCTTATCTAATGTGGTGTATTAGGCAACACCATATAAACTGTTACCCACCACCTAAACACCCTGGAGGTGGCATGTAGACTGCTCCTAAAGAGTTTATTGGCAATTTACAGTGGCTTTTGTGACTCTTATACACCTTTGCACTCAGATGGCCATAAATGTAAAGCGTGACCACAGTCAAGCACTGCCCATGGCCCCTGGAACTATACTGGTTTTTAAAATCATAGTAATAACAGTAAGATGGTTCAAAGGAAATAACCTGGGGAAACCCACAGGGAGTATATTAAGTATGCAGTGTTCTTACATTGAATCTATAGAGATGGCAGAGGATGGAGAAGTAGAGCCATTTCCATGAAATCCTTGGATAGTATGGAGTTTAGTTTGTCAGCACTCATTTTCAAGAAGGATGTTTCCCACCATTGGTGCCTTAGGACAGCTTCAAAAGGAGCTATGAACACTGTTAAATTTTCTCAAACAGGAAATCTTCTAAAATGGATTATTAAAGGAACAGTGCATAAAATATCCCAAAGTAATGCCAGTAGACCCCCTAGGATCCAGAATAGATTCACTGAAAAGGAATTTGTCACTATGGTCACATTGCTTCTTCTTTATGCGTCACTAGCCTGGTAGATGGATAGCACATTATTTAGCCAAAAGTAATTCTGTCAAAGCAAATTAGTTAACATAATAAAATGGGTGGAAAAAAAATCTCTTTTCATTAGATGATTGAGTATGAGTGATAAAATATGGGACAGCTTTACAACTCTGTAAGTATCTTTAAACAATATTTTACAGTTTTCAGAACTTTCATTCTTATCATCATGTATATTGAAATCATCTTCAAATAATTACTTTCTCTTGGTGTGAAAAGTTTGAACAACTAAGGAATTGCTTAGGGGACAAGCCAAGAATCCAGCAATGGGATTATTTTGGATTGATTATTTGAAATTAATAGAGTTGTTTAACAATTAACTATAATTATGCCTTATGTATTATTTTAGGCTTTTTAAATACATATGATTTTTATGAGAAAGCAGTGAATAAAAACCATAAATAAATCTAAACCAATGGTTCTCAACCTGTGGGTCACAACCCACAGGAACAGTTTTTAAGCCTTGCAGCATTAGGAAGGTTGAGAACCACTGCTTTAAACATAATCTCATTCAAATAGGGCTAACCAATAATTGCATATTTGTGCATGATAGCTTTCTATATGTTTTTCCTATGACCACATGTAATCTTTTATCTACCATATGGTATTTGGAAACCAAAATATTTTTTAAACCAATCCATCAACTGTTGGACATTTCCATTCTTCTAATTAATTGCTGAAAATTTAGATTGTTTGAATTATTCTACATTATAAGCATTTCAAAAGAAGTAACTGGAAATATATTAGAAATTTTTAAAAATCAAACTATGGAGAAAAAACAGAGTATGGAAAAAATATGGAAATCACAAAATGGGTACTGGTTCTGTCCAGAAGTACACAAAAATGACCAACTTTGGAAAAACACCAGTGGGCACTGTTCCCTTATAACTAGATCATTGTTTTGACAGAATCATCTTCTTGATCAGATTGCTTTTGTCAAATTGAATGTGGACAAATTAGTGGGAAACAGTAGTTTAAGGAAATGCAATAGACAAAATACACTTGAACTTCAGTGGGATAGTTTGTGAATCCTTCATGGTATTTCTGGAGACAAGATTAAGAAATATAGGCCTAGCTAATGCAATTAGGCAGATTAATAACTGGTTGAATGAACATACTTAGAGAGAAAGCACTTATTAGCAACTAGGGGGAGGGAAGGTCTAGTTATTCATAACAAAACTCTGTTCTTGGTCTTGTCATAATAAAAACTTCTATCAGCGTCTTGGAAGAATTCATGTTTAATAAATTTCTTAATATAAAACCTAGGCATAATAGACTTCAGTGTTGACAGCATCACAATCCAAAAAATCCAAACAGATCTTAACAGGTTGGTTGGAAAAATGAGTTGAATCTACCTAGACCTATACAACAATAATAAATATAAGATAAATTACTTTGGCTTGTAAGCATCACTGAACAAGTACCAGCACTCTGATGGTTTCCCAGAGTGCTTCAGGCAGAATGTGCCTTCCACTCCTGCCAGGATAGAGAGGTGAGATATCAGGGCAGCCAGAAGACCACTAGCTTTTGGAGGAAGAATTTGTACTTGTGAAATAAGACTTTAGGATTTTAGTTGATACTCATTCCTTATGGTATAGACAAAAAATGACAATGCCATCTTTGCTGACATCTTCTAAGTACATTTATTCAACAAGTTATTAATCTGCCTAGCTGCATGAGCTTAGCCCATATTTCCTAATTTTGTCGCTAGCAGTAGCATGAGGGATTTGCAATATGCTCACTAAAGTTCAATGTGATCTCTGGTGACATTATTGGAAGCATAAGGAAGGAATATAAGGCAGAAGATGCTATATGCCATGCCCTGTGCTAGCAATAGCCCCTTCAATGGGCCCACCCCGTGAGGCTCTCCTTGCTTGTGAGTACATAAATCATCCTTGAGCTACCTCGGGACTCTGCAGCTCAGATGATCAGCCAGTCTAAATGTTGACTCCAAGACTCCCCACTCCAGAAGTTCTTTTTACTTAAATGTTATTAGGGAATTTGGGGGTTAAATATGGAGTAGAGGGTAACAGTTGCCTACCTGTGCAGGAATAATCTTTGGATCTGCCCAAGTGTAAGGAATAATGATTAGCTTTTTTACCAAAGTATGGGAGTATGTCTGGACAGTCAGGGCTATTCAAGGCCAGGTCCGTGTATGAAAATACTCCTCTTACCATGGTGCTTAGTGTGCATGGGCAGCATTCGGGTGGAGGAGAACAAGCTGCTGGGCCCAGAAGCATCATCTGCAGTCCAGGAGACAGAGTACTACATACCAGGGAAGCCGGACCCAAAGGTCTTGAGGAAGCCTGAACACACTGGGCTGTGGTTTAAAGACTCAGGAAGGAAAGCGAACCCCTGGCCTCCTCCCCTTGTCCCTGCTGCTAGGACCATGTTTATCCACTTAGGGGAGGCTTCTACATTCCTCTTTGATTTGTTTCTACAAGAGTTCATTTCCTGTGTCTGTGCTCCTTGTCTCCCATCTGCATCTGCTGATTATTGGCTGGAGGCTGAATCTTTAATCTTACTCTGTAAGTGATTCTCAGCAGGGGCTAATTTCCATTGCTCTTAATCTGATGCAACAGGATAGAAGTCATTATATAGCTGTGGCTTAGAGCACAAGTTTAGGTTTAAGATACAGGTTTAAGGAAATGCACTTAACTTTTGTCAGTCTGTTTCCTGGGAGGTAGAAATATAGATAATAATAGTATTACCATTTTTAATTAGCATTTATTCCAGCCCTCTACCTACCATAAGGCTGAGCAAACATACTTGTAAAGTCAAATCACAAAAGATCTTTAGGGCTAGGTGCAATTACAGGACTACCCAACCCTCCCTGTAACTAAATCAAGTGTTCAGACAGAAGGGGAGGGGCTAGGGATAAGCATCATCTTTCACTGTCTCCTCACAGTCCCAGGAAACACATTCTCTTAGTCTATGTCTGGAACCTACCACCCCGGGCACAGAGATAACCTTCTGGACATGTGGGAGCTCACTCATAATCTTAGGAAGTTCTGTCACTACTATATAGACAGTAGTTCTTTTCTTCCCAGAATTTTAAGAGAATAGTATAATAAGCTCCCTTCTATTTGTAATCTAACTTGAACAACTGACAATTCATAACCAGTCTCATCCATACTCTCCCATGAAACTCACCACCAGATTGCTTGTGAAGCAAATCCAAGACATTATTATTTCATTTAAAATTATTTAAGGTTGTACCTTTAATAAAAGACCTAGATCTTAATTTTTTTTCTCTTATTAGATCATAATTGTATACATTAATTCTATCATGGGATACAGTGCATTGCTTCCATATGCAGTTTGGAAAACTCTCATCCAACTGGCTAACATAGCCATCATGTCTTTCTCATAATTGTTGTGTTAAGACATTTATATTCAACCTTTAGACAAATTCACATGTACCCTAATAGGATAAATTATAGGCATAATCCCCACAATATCATTCTCTTCACCCATCCTCCCCCCTCCCCTCCCCCCCTCCCCTTTCCCCGTAGTCTAGGGCTCCATTTGGATTGTAGCTTTCTTAAGATAGCTAACAATTAGTTTCATAATAGTGTTGAGCACATTGGATACTTTTTCTTCCATTCTTGAGATACTTTGCTAAGGAGGACATTTTCCAGCTCCATCCATGTAAACATAAAGGAGGCAAAGCTGTCCCAGGAATTGTTTGTATTTATGTTTTCTGTGCTTTTAAGTCTTCAAAGCAAATGTCCTTCTACTCACAAGTGCCACCTTCTGGTCATAGTGTAAAATTACAGGCTATTCTGTCAAAGAAGAGCATTAATCTCTAACCTGCTTCTGAAGAATCAATCCCCAGAAAAATAGTATCAGTTCCTGTTCCCCAAGTAACTCTTTAAAGACAACTGAGATACATGGATCCTTATAAAAGTTTTAAGATACACAAAAGTCAAGATATATAAAAGCCACATGGACAGAAACAAATGAAGCCCTCCCCTCCCCCAACACAGACAAACCAAGCAAGTTGAAACTTGCACGGACCAATCAGGAAAGATCCTGTTGACTGTGCTTCTTGGAAGTGAAATAATGGACCATGACACAGTCTGTCTCAAAACTTTCATAGTGACCTATGTACACATTTTATTTTTTTTAAAGCCATTCTAATTCCACAGGTATGCATATTGCCAACAAAGTAAGATGCTAGCTTTAGATGCTGTCAAAATGAGGACTTAGAACCATGTAGGACAATCTATATAATATATCGATATACAGGACATACAGGACTCAGAAGAGGCTTTTTCTATTTCATATGGACGAGAAGGCTTTATCGCTCTACATTCATATTATATCACTGTTCACGTCTGACTTGCTCCACCCGATGACAGTGAACTTTATAACAAATACAATGAACAGAACCATGCAGCCTACCTGGGGGAGGGCAGCTGCCTATTAGCCCATCTCCTGGGACGCTCCAAGGGAAACTGATAAGGGAAACCCGGAGCTCCATTCATATCTTAAAATGTGAAAAACTCTGCTCTATCTAATGAGTTCAAATCGCCCTTGTCTGAACATTTTTCTAGAACTTCTTTGGGTGATTTCTTCAATAACTGTTGCTTCCCCACCTGTTCACTGTGGAGTAAGCAAGAAGCAGCAAATAGGGAGAGAATTCAGAGGAGGAAGCAGAGGCTGCCTAACAGGGCTAGAGGCACGTTCCGTTTCCCGGGCTCTGGTGTTGCCTTTCACCCTCCGTGCCTGCCCCTGGCTCCTTTCTCCTCCCAGGATACCCCCTTTAGGTACACTAGGTCTCAGATGAATGTCTTTTCCTCCTTTTCATCTTTGGCTTACTTGAGGGGTATTTGTGCCATTTCTGTTGGTGGTGGTACAGGAGGTACGGCAGGAAGAAATCTGGTTCACATCTGCCCCTTCTGAGATTGCCAGGGACTGTTTTCTGGGGCAACGGTCTTGCTTAAAGTCAACTTGAATAAAGCAGTAATTCTTACTAAATTCATGCTACCCAAAAGCATGGTCCAAGATCCAGCAACACCAGCATCACCTGGGAGCCTATTAGAAACGCAGATTCTCAGGGCTCACCCCAGACCTCCCAAAATCTGCTTTCAAAGATTGATTCACGTGCACATTAATATCTGAAAGCTCCAGCCTCTGTGGCCCAGTGTCCTGTCTGGCTTTGGTCTTGCACAAACAGTGATTACCCCAGGAAACATGCCCTTTTCTCATTCAGGCCCATGTTACAGTTACCTCTCACTTTGAAGCAGGCAGTGCCTCTTTGGTTTGTGTTTGTCCGACACTTCAGAGTAGCTGTGCGTACAAGGTTTCCCAGGGGTGCTACTCTTAGGGCTCTTTTCTTTTAAAAATTGACAGTAGCTGGCCTCTTCCCATAAGTTTCTTCTTTTTTTTTTTTTTTTTGAGACATAGCCTCAAGCTGTCCCCTGGGTAGAGTGCTATGGCATCACAGCTCATAGCAATCTCCAACTCCTGGGCTCAAACGAGTCTACTGCCTCAGCCTCCCAAGTAGCTGGGACCACAGGCGCCTGCCACAATGCCCAGCTGTTTTGTTTTGGTTGCAGCTGTCGTTGTTTTTGGTGGGCCCGGGCTGGATTCAAACCCACCACCTTAGGTGTATGTGGCTGGTGCCTTAGCCACTTGAGCCACAGGCGCTGAGCCCATAAGTTTCTTCTGAGTGAACACTTGTTGGCTTGAGAATGCCTATTTCCATGAGGGAGATTCATGATGTTCTTGGGAAGCTGGCTGCCCATTTGGCGTGGCAATACCATTTATACTTCTGAGATCTGTGGGAGAAGAATCCACAGTCAGGAGAACAGACATACTTATAGAACACTGGCAATTGTCACAGTTTTTACTGTTAGCAGGTGAGCTAGGGAAATCTCATATGGAACTCTATTTTATAAAATAGCATCAAAGACTATACCACCACTTATAAGTCAGGTTCGGTTCCTATCACACACCCTCTGTGGTAGCCTTCCCCCCAAATGCATAACCCTGGTCTAATCATAAGAATGCATTAGAGCAACAGAGATTGGGGGACTTTCCATAAAATAGCTGCCCCATATCCTCCAAAGGTCATAAAAGACAAAGTAAGATGGAGACTAAGGAAACATGATAATTAAATGCGGGGTGGGATTCTGGATTGAATCCTGGTTGGGGGGGAAGAATATTAGTGGAAAAACTGGTGCAATTTGAATGAAGTCTATAACTTAATTAATAGGATTGTGCCAATGTTAATTTTTTAGCTTTGATAACAATACCATGATTATTCCAGATGTTAACACTGGGGGCCGCTGGGGGAAGGGTATGCAGGAATAATCTGTGCTATCTTTGCACCTTTTGTGTAAACCTAAAATTACTTCTAAATTAAAAGAGTTTTAGAAAAGCAAAAACAGAGCAGAACTGGGTGACATAGAGAGTAGAGAGGAGAAAGAAGCCCAGAGCCTTCGCCTTGCCTGAGGGACACCCCTCTTGCTTCCTTCATCCCCACATTCTTCACCTCTTCGCAGCCACAGGATGTATTTTAAAAACGATTTTGGTCAACTCTTCGTTATTATATTCGGTTTTTTCAATCCCCATGTGAAGTGGATGACTGTTCCCATTTACAGATGAGGAAACATCAGAGAAGTTAAACATCTAAGGTCACAAGCGGGGAAGTGAGTCAGGACTCACACCCTGTCTGGCTCCCAGTTCTAACTGTGCCCATCCTTTGGACACACATGTCCTGTGAACATTGTCTCTGCAGAGTGGCCACCCCACTTCCTCAGGCCATGGAGGGAGTCATTCTTCAGCAAACTAGTCGCAGGCCCTGAGTCCTTCCTTGTCCCCCGCCCTGAGTCTTCATCCCCCTCCCTGACATCTGGGTTCCAGGATCCAGCCACCAATGTATTGTTTTGACCTTTGCAGGCTTCAACCTTTTCTACCTGTAGCTTGGACTCCAATCAGGAGGGCGGCAGCAGCAGTAGGGAAGGTGGAAATCAGAACAAAGTCAAGTCCATGGCAAACCAGCTGCTGGCCAAATTTGAGGAGAACACTCGGAACCCCTCGCTCCTGAAGCAGGTGAGTCATGCGAAGTGCTCCCTGGACCTGCATTCTTGGTGATCAGAACCTGCCAAAGTCAGTGAAATGTTCAGGCTAGTGACCGATTTCAGATACTCCAGCCAGGCCTGGGTAAAATGAATCTCAGGCTTCTTCTAGGTCTGGGGTCAGCAGTCTTCTCTGTAAGAGGCCAGATACCAAATTCCTTATACTTTGGACGTCATACTCGCTCCATTACAGGAATGTAGCTCTGCCATCGTAGCACAAAAGCAGCCACAGACAATACCTAAACAAATGAGCACAGCTGTGTCCCAGTAAAATTTTATTTACAAAAACAGACTTGGCCCACAAGCCATAGTTTGCTGGTGCCTGTTCTACATTAAACTCATCCCTTTCCTAACTTAGTTTTACTCCCCAACCATGACTTGGTTCACAGCCAGTTTTGAGGTGGTACAGCTTGGGGGAGCTTTTGAGGTGCTGGCTACCTGGGAGGGTCCAGCCTGAGTCCATGGTGAGAAGACCCATCCAGCCCAGAGGGGATGAATCTGAGATGTGGTTTGGGCTGCAGACTTCTGACTCTGCTCTGAGGTCTGTGCCCCGTGGTTCATTCACTTACTCCTCAGAATCTCCTTTGAAACACTGTCACATTACAAAAGCTTGGAAAAGGGGGCTTCGGTTATTCAGTGGAGAATACCTGTCACATGACAGAATCAGGCTCCTTTCAGGAGGACAGACTCTTAATTAATTGGTGTTAGAGGCGATCATAGACATTTCCATGATCTCAACCTAGACCATACCACTCCTGGACTAACTGACCTTCCCCAGGAAGTGAAGTGCTTTTATTACAAGGAGGCCATTTTCTGAGACTTATAATTGTCCAAAAATTTTCTCAATTGTGCCTTCGTGGAGCTTGGCCTCATAGTCCTAGAGTGTAAATGAGTGTTCTGTTCCCCCTAAAGCACAGGAACATTCCGGTCCCAGGCTGGCCATACTGGCCTGGCCCAGGCTCTGGCAGTGCCCGTGCAGGGCCTGGTGTCTAAGCCAAAAGCAGGGCCATCCTGGGATTCACACATTGTCCGAGAGGAGGAGAGGCTAAGACTTGCTGTTCACATGGACAGAGGGCCGGGGCTTGCGTTTCCCGGCTGGGCCCAGCGCCCTCTCTGCTTGCACTCTGCATCTCCCTGCTTCCCTCCTCTCCTCCTTCCAAGCGTCTCAGTCTGACTCACCTTTTCCTTCATATCTCCTGTGGCTGCTTTTTCGGACTCACCCTTCTCCCAGGAGCGCCGTGTCTCAGGGATAGGTAAGCCGGTCCTGTGCTCTTCCTCTGACCCTCCTGTCTACTCTCGTGGCCCCAAACTGCAGGAGCCCACGCCCAGCCCATCACCTCCTCTGAAAAGGCAGGTAGGGCTCTTTCTGGTGGCTGTTGTTTTAGTGACAGCAAGGGTGGGCTGTAGTCCAGAGGGGTGGTGTCAGTGGGTCTCCCACACCCCAAATAGGGCTGATGGCACATTGTGTAGGAAAGCAGACACACGTGAGATCACCACTCTTATAGGTAAGATAAACCAAGAATGCAGCATTGGGAAATACTTCCTACTGGGCCCTCAGCCAGCCAGAAGCATCACGAATGACAAACTACCATGCTCTTGATGCTATTACTTGGGAGAAACCAAACCGTGACACAGGGTCTTTTGTGTGATGCCCTAAAGCTTTATTTGCAGACCTTTTGAAATCATTCCAAATCAGTGAAAAGGTGATGTTGGAATGGGCTCAGTTGGCCACTTGAAGGGGTGAAGCTGGGGTTCAGGGATGCCCTTACTGGTGCCAGAGTGGCTGTAGACCTGCGCAGTGGGTGGAGAGGCAGCTGGCAGCCACGCTCTGTGGCTCACTCCAGCTAGCGTCTCTGGGTTTGGAATTTGACCACAATCACTATTATTGACCACAAATTTCAAAGACACCTGGTTAGCATTAGAAATTGTGAGTTGCTTCCGGGTGGTAGAGGTCGAGTAAGGTGAGTGTTTATATAAGACATTGATTTTATGTCTGTGTGCATCACCAGAGAAGCTTTTTAAAAAATGTCAGCATCTCATGCCCAGTCCAGAACAATCAAAACAGAATCTCTGGGCACTGGGCCCAGACTTGGGTCTGTTTTAAAAGTACCCTAGATGATTTTGGTGTGGAGCTAGGACTGAGCACAGGGTTGGACAGGTTTTGATTCAGGGGAGCTGGAGTGAGGCCCCTTAACAAGGATGCCAAGAGATTTGGATGCAGGGGCTAGGAAGTCAACACCTGAGGGGAGGCTGAAATCTTTCCTAGGGTGACACCTGCTGTGCCCTTAGCCTCTGGTCCTCATGGGGGATTCCTCGCAGTGGAGGTCTATGAAAGGGCCGCAATACGGAAGGAAGCTTAACTTTCCCTCTCTCCCAGTTCCCCCCTGTGGTTGTGACGGGGCACGTGCTCAGAGAGCTCAAGCAAGTGTCTGCAGGTGGCGAGTGCCCGAGCAGGCCCTGGAGAGCCAGAGCCAAGTCTGACCTGCAGCTGGGCAAGCCAGAGAATCTTGCTGCCCTGTCCCCGCCCTGCCAGGGGACACAGGCCCTTTCTGGAGTGCTGCGGCGGCTGCAGCAAGTGGAGGAAAAGATTCTCCAGGTGAAAGCCTCGCTTTTTGCCCTGTCCTTCTCTGTGTCTCAGTGGCCTCCTTTCTCCTCCCGCCCACTCTGTATCTCCCATCCTGCCGTGGGTGGGGGCCTGCCAAGCCCCGGTGACGGCTTCTGTCACTGTCTTGTCTTTTCTTTCTCCTTTCTCGTCTTGACTGCAGAAGAGGGCGCAGAACTTGGCCAATAGGGAATTTCACAAAAAGAACATTAAGGAGAAGGCGGCCCACCTCGCTTCCATGTTTGGACAAGGGGATTTCCCGCAGGTAAACACAGGGAGCTTTCAGATCCCCCAGGAACCCAAAGGTCGGACACTGAGCCAGATGACCATGAGTCAGTCTCTGGAGCTTGATTTATTTTTCTTCCTCCTCATCTTATAGCATGAGGGGCTATTCATCTTTCAAGCCACTAAAGAATTTTAGCTGGCATCTAAAAAAGGTCCAAATGAGAAGATTCCAACTATGTAGATACATCATCACAAAGGGAAGACCTAGGCAGGAACGTACACTCAGGTCAACAGAAAACAACCAAGGAGAAACATGTGCTGATAGGACCTTGACCGTTTCTGAGTAGGTGCTGAGCTTCCTAATGGTCAACATGAAGAGGGAGCCCCACTCGGTAGCCAGAATCACAGTGCCTTTAAGGTGAACGCAAACCAGTTGATGTTTGGGGGCACAGTGGAGAAATCGCCCTGTGTCTCTGAGTGATGAGGTCAGCCACATGCTGTAACCCTGCGCTCTGCTGCCCCAGAGGCCATGCCAAGCCAAGAACAATGGCTTTGCCTTGGAATAGAAAGAATAATCTCCTCCAAGCCAGTTAACTTAATTGGAAATTTGCTGGCGAAGAAGAGCATGTGTTCACAGGGAGATGAGAGTGTTGATAATGAGATCCCACAGGCAGGTGGGGGTACGTGTGAAGTCCTCCCTCACTTTTGGCAAACCTGTCTCTAGAATGTACCTCCTCTGCTGCTTTTGCTCAGTCTCCTCCACGCCTGTGTCCTCTGCTACTTGGCAGCATCCTTGATGTGGGAAGGACACTTTCACTTAGTTCATTTTTAGGGTTCCGTGTGGCTGTCCTTTTTAGGGCTCCCACTGTGGCCATCTGCCCCAGAGCAGCCCTGGTTCTCCTTTCCTAAGCTGGCAGCTGCTACTTCATACCAAGCCCCAGGGCGAGGGCTTCAGGAATTAGCGCTGGTGTCTGGGAGGATGTAGGCAGGAACAGATTGGCTCTGTGCAAGCCGTTTTGTGTGACAAGGGAACTGGAATAGTTACAGCAGAATGCAGTGTGACCAGGAGCCAGATAATCCTGCTTGGCTCCAAAGACAGAGTTTCCATGTTGTCCTGAGACACAAGCCTCCATGTCCCCCCCACCCCCTTGAGTGTCCTGGCATGGGACTGCTTCCCCAAGGGCGCATCACTCCACGTGCCCCTGGGATAATCCAACTTTCTTCTGTTTCTGTTCTGTGCAGAATAAACTCCTCTCTAAAGGCCTGTCCCATACTCATCCTCCGTCTTCTCCCTCTTGCCTTCCGTCTCCTGATCCAGCTGCTACTTCCTCTCCGGCGACTGTTGACTCTGCCTCCCTTTCCAGAAAGGTAGTTGTCCTGAATAATTTGCTTCCCCCATCCCTGCATGTTTTGAGATGTTCTCGCGCTCTGCTTGACCTGCATAGACAAACATCTAAAGCCTGGCTTGGCTGGGATGAAAATTTGCAAGATATTTTACGATGGTGCTGGATTCAGTTTTGGTTTTGTGTCTGAGCACAGCAGAACAGACAAGGCCCCCAAACTTGCCAGACAGTGCTCATTCATTCAGCAGGCGCTTAGCGGGTACCCAGAGCATGCCAGCCACTGCACCAGATGCTGAGAAAACAAAGAGGAAGACACTGTAGCTCCCTCGCTGCAATGGAGATGGGAAACAGCACTTTGGCATAGAAATAAGTGCCATTTTTACTACCTAAAATTCCCACTATTTGGCTGGTTTGGGCCTAACAAAATGGCAGCTTCACATGGCAAACCTAATCCCATACTATTCATTAATTCTGTAAGTGGGGTAAAGGGCAAGGTGGTAGGAACGGATTGGAGAGAATCCTGGGGAGGAGTGACAGAGGAGGTACCATGGGAGCAGAGTGTTGAAAGTTATGTGGGAGGATTTTGCCAGAGAGACATGTAGGGCGAGGGTGTTGGAGAAAGCGGCTAGCGTGTGCAGAGGCAGCCAGACAGGCCGGGCATGATGTGGAAAGGAGAATGTCTGGGTGTGACTTGAACTTGAGGATAAAAGCATCTGTGGGGGTGTGGAGAGTGAAAAGTGAGCCCACTCTGTGTGTGTAGGAATTTCATTTTATCCTCTGGACTATAGTAAGCCCCCCAGGGTCCACTCTGTGTTCTAGAAGGATGACCCAGGTTGCGGTGCAGAGCTGGGCCTGGAGGAAGCGGGGAGGCAGGAAGCTCATTTAGGTTAAGTACACAATGAAGTGCAGCGTGGATGCTGACTTAATTTGGGTTTTAGGGCTTTTCTTGTTTTCTGCTTGTCCTCCTGTCACCTTCTGTGCTGAGAACAACAGCAGGCTGGGGCATGAGGGGGCCAGTCTTCGGAGAAACGTGGCCTCTGGAATGAACAAGTCTAGAAAGGAACATGAAGCCCACTTGTTCATCTGTGATGTATGAAGTAGGTGTGGTGTCTTGGCCCTGCCTGGACCATGCTCCTCTGAACACATCCCGTCTCTCTGGCTCCCGCTGAGGCTGGATGTGCTGTGCTGTGTCCCCTGCCAGTGGGACTGCAGTTTGCTCCCTTGCTATTAGGCTGATGCACAAACCTGCCCATGCTATAACATTAGTGAAAAATCAGAAGCTGCCTCTTGGTATGTAGCTGGGCCCACCCCCATTGGCCCCTACCTCTGTAGGGAGAAGTGTGTGGGTAGGGTCCCCAGGAAAGCAGCAAGGAATCTCACCAAACCCACCTCTCCAAGGCCACCCCTCGTGTCAGGAGCATCCCCAGAAGGGCAATGGGAAAAAATTGTTGCCAATCTTCAGTGCCGCTGAAAATAGTCATAGTACAATATCAAGACACCTAGCCTCTTGTTCCAGGTCAGCCACGGGTCAGCTGTTTGACCTTAAGTCACCTGACCTACCTGGGCCTTTGCTTTTCTCCCCAATAGGAAAATAGTCCCTGGGTTACATTACAGCAAGTTGCATGGTTGGAGGCCTTTTGGTCATCATCCTCATGGAGGGTCCAGGATAGTCTTTTGCCCAGTTAGGGACAGGATTCCCCTTACCCAGGGGGAATTCCTGCTGTGGAAAAAGGTCATCGGCACCCTTGGTGGGATGATGGGAGGGATGAGGGCCCTGTGTTCCTGGCTGGTCCGTAGGGCCCACACCTGTTTCTCTCTGGTTCAGCCCCCTCCTGCTGCCTGGCCCGTCAGGGTGGAGCCAGGCAAGGCCTTCTCCTATCCCTGCCCCTCTTCCATCTTTAGGAAGCCCTGACTTAGTCACTGCTTGCTCAGAGTTCAGGGCAAAGTTGGGGCAAGAAAAGCCACCATACTTCCCAAGGCCCCTGACTCAGTTTCCTTCTAAGCAAGGGCAGGAGGAAGCCTGCTGGGGACACGTGGGCTGCTGGGCCTGACAGAGGCACTTCTTGCCAGTAAGCATGTCCCAGTCACATCATGACCACACCCCACCCAGACCCCTGGCTGTGTCTCCATCAGGCTCTCATGCAGCTTTTAAACCATTGTCACTCATTAAGCCAAGATGTATTGCATGACAACTCAGCCATCAGGTACTTTTGGCTCTTGGGATATACATCAGTGGAGAAGAGTGACAGTCCTGCCCTACTGAGGCTTACATTCTAGTAGGAGGAGATAAACAGTCAACGATAGCGTGCACAGAAGTAAGTAAAATAATGCATTAGAAGGCAAGGCAATACTTCCTAGGAAAAACTTAGAGCTGGTGGCAGGGCCCTGCAGTGTAAGAAGGGTAGCATTTGTCTATGGGGTTGACCAGGAGCAGAGCCACAGGTAAGAAGGCAAAGGCTCGGCATCCTGGCTCCCAGCCCAGTGCTCTCTCCTCTCTGTCGCAGAGGCCCAGGGGCAGCAAGTGGCTTCGAATGGGCCTGGCTTTGGGAGGGCCAACCCCAGATCCTTGGGCTGCCAACTCTGTGGCTTTGTTCCTGTGACTCCCAGGTTGTGGCAGGACAATCACCCCCTGTTTCTCAATCTTGTCCCCCAAGCCAGGCTTGGCCATCAAATGGTGGTGTAATCGGCCATTTTAACAGCTTCCAGGGTATGAAGTACAGGCCAATGTGCCTTTCACAGAATGGCTCGGAAGGCTTAGGGAACTCTTAGAGGAGCCACCACTGGACACTTGCACGGTCACTTCACTTCTCTGTGCCTTAGTTTCTCTAAGTGCCTACCCTTGCAGGCCCCTCAGGTCTCACTGGGAGTCCACTGTGGGCAGTGAGGGAGGGAATGGTGCATCTCCAGTTCAAGCCTCACCCCTCAACCCCACATTTCCTCCCTCCTCAACCCCCCTCCCACCGCCACTGGTTCAACACTGGACTTTGCACATACAGTCTGACAGAAACACAGCGTCCTCTGAGAAGAGAACTGGCTGCTCCCTTGAAGTAGGTGGTGACAGTGACACACAGCTTTATTCTATCCTACTGGGATTCAGGGAGTCTCCTGCAGAGAGAGCTGAGGCCTTAATGCTTCTTCCAAACAGACTGTGGGCTGCTCTGTCTGCCCAGTGGCCCAAATTTGCCTCAATTCAAGGGAGACAGAGGGGGGAAATGCACTTGGAAACCAATGCTTAGTCCTTGGCAGTTTCCTGGCTGGTGGGGTGTCCCTGCTCCTGCCCTGGAGCCCTGCTCGCCAATTCTGAGGATCTGGGAATAATGACCTCCTCCTGGGAACAGACTCAGACAAATGTATTAAAAGAAGCATGTGTTAGTCACAGGGATGCAGGCCTGAGTCACTGACTCCAGGACAGGTACCCAGGGCTCTGCTTTTACTCACTCACTCACACTCTCAGACATTCTCCTTTCAAATTCAGAGTGTGGCCCCACCAGCTCAGAGTCCTGTGGCCCTCCTGCTCAGATCCGAGCCAGGATCTGTCTTTCAAGGCTGTGGACTATGCGATCCAGGCCCAGTCTGAAGTCCCCAATACCATTTTTCTCATTTATCCCATCAAACCAACCCTCCTCTGTGATCTCAGCTCCCTATCAACCATTAGTCAATTGCCTTCTTCAAGAAAGGAGCCCACCGCTGCTTTGGTCTGCAGGGTGGCTGGTGGCCATTTGCTGAGGATGGTGAGCTCCGAAGAGAACAGGATAGCAGCCAAGTGTTTGCTCAGCTGAGGGAGGGGACCCTTCATCAGCCTGGGAACTGCCTTTTAGTCTTCCTGGATCAGAAGAGCAGGGAGCATTGCAAAAGGAGCTTCTCTCTTGGAGGTGTTTGTTTTAAAACTGGATTTGCAGGGTTACTGTAGAGATTTGCATATTAGGGGGAAGCAGGGAAATGCCGGGCAGGTTCTTGCCTTGCAGGGCACTCTGTCTTTGTTTCCTCTGGTATGAAGATAAACATAAAGGGAGGCTGCCCCCAACCTCCCTGTCCCTCTCTGCCTCAGGGCTGGACTAAGCCACCTTTTGGAGGTCTCCTCTGTGCACCCCAGCCTGGGGAGTTTTAATCTGCAGAGTGCAGGGAGGCAGGGAGAAGGATATGAGCTTGGCATCAAACTTGGATTCAGAGCACCAGTAACTTACAATGTGTCTTCAGATAAGTTAGTGGCTTTCTCTGAGCTTTGATTTCTTAACCTATAAAATGGAAGTGACAAAAGCTAGTCCTGAGGGTAATTAGAATACTGCAAAGAACTAACATATGCAAAACGCCTGAGGTAGCTGGTAAATGGTCTCTCTCCCCAGTGGAAGAGAATTAGAGAAGAAATCTCATTTACCTAAAATGCATGTCCATTCCTCTCTTTCTAAAGGAACAGAAGCCACCTTCCGATTTCCATTTCCACCCCAGCCACTTAAGAACAGTACGGCCTACTCAGGTGAGTTAGCGCCTCCCTGAATTTTAGCAGCCTCACCTGCGAAGGGGGATTATCAGACCCACCTGCAGGGCGGTGAGGTGGAAATGCATGTGATCAGTGCAGTACCTGGTAACAGGAGACACAAGTGGGCGGACAGGGGTGCCCACCGGGAGGTCTCAGCTCTGAGCAGGTCGAGACTCCCTAGAACAAGGTGGCTTCAGTTCCTGGCCCCTTGTTTCTTTCCTTAGGCATATAGCTGAGGTCCAACAGGCTGTCCACTGATGTTTTCTCATGCAGGGCCTCCTCAGGGAGGATGTCATTGTCCAAGTGGACCCAGGGGACCTCCTCTAGTCCTACCAGCCAAAACCTCCAGCCCTACCCATTGAAAATTCCCCTTCTCATGAGCCTTCAGGTCTGAGTCCCTGGACTCCCCACCGTCCCCTCTACCTGACCTATGTGGCCTTGTGTGATGATGCTTATAGCATCAGTGTAGCCACAGGTGGCCCATCCCTGGACAGAAGTGCAGCCTGGACACCTGGTATTCCTGGCTGAGTTCCAGGCCCAAGGAGTGAAGTTTCTATTGTTTGGACACAAATGGGCCCAGGGACCTGCTTCCTCCTTCATTTTGAGTATCCGCCCTGTGCCAGGAATGTAGGCCTGAATAAGACAAGTCACTGGCATCAGGCAGTGCAAGCCAGAGAGGAGAAGGGCCAGCTCCATTCAGTGGAAGCAATGCTCGGTCATCGAGGCAGGACAGCCAGATTCAGAGCTGGGAGTAACAGATTGGCGCAAGAAGACCTCTGTGGAGGTCTAGCCATCTTCTGCAGCCTCCTCTGGCATTGTGCTTGTGACAATAGTTGCAGCATCATGTTTGAAATATAAGTGGACTCAGGGGACAGAAGGCAGTGTGCTCGTCCTGGGCGGGCCACCACGTTCTTGCTTGTGTACAGGGAAAGTGAAAGTGATTTAAGAAAGGGCAGAAGTAGTCCCAGAGCATGCGGGGGCAAAGCTACACAAGTGGCGGTGCTTTAGAGTTATTAAGCATCTGCTGAGGTTCTCCCAGATGCCCAGCGCCATTTGAGACATGGCCTGTGTTCTTTTCTGCCTCTTCCACAGCTCTCTAAGGCTGATGTGGTCTCCTTGTTTTATAGACAAGAAAGCTGAGGCTCACCAAAGGAAAACGGTGTGTGCAAGGTTAACCCCATGTAATGTGAAATGATGGCCCACCTGAACTGTGCTACTTAATTAACTGAGACATAAGTAGAATTCAAAAGAGGGGAAAATGTAGCAAAAAATACCCCAATACTGGAAAATTATAAAAATATTGAAAGATTAATATAAAGCATTTCTAAACAGCCCCATGGAACTCCAAGATTACTAATTTCTTTGAAAGCTCATGATTGGGACATGATCATTTTTGGCCAAGTCGTGAGATTGCCTAACTTTGTGTTTTGTGCAGCCAAATCATAAGCTCTCATCTCAGCCCTCCCCAGAAACACAGTGGCTTACCATTCAATGCGTGCATCCCTTGGTGGGAACCTCTGACCCTTACTCTGAGGTCAACACCAAGATGAGTTCTCTGGCAGTTCCTCCACGAGTTGAGCATTTATTTCTCTAAATCAGCGGTTCTCAACCTGTGGGTCGTGACGTGACCCCTTTGGGGGTCGAACAGCCCTTTCACAGGGGTCACCTAAATCCATCCTGCATATCAGATATTTATATTACAACTCATAACAGTAGCAAAATTACAGTTATGAAGTAGCAATGAAAATAATTGTATGGTCGGAGGTCCCCAGAACATGAAGAACTGTATTAAAGGGTCACAGCATTAGGAAGGTTGGAAACCACTGCTCCAAATCCTGGCGATTCCCCAGCTCACTAGAGCAATGCCACTCCAGGTGTGGTTACGGGCAGGCACTGACCTGTGATCCCATGCATACAGCAAGTGAGAGTGCTCTAAACTTGAAGAGCAGTCTGGCACTGCCACACATCCAAGCGTGTGATCATATTTCTAGTCATTTATTTTTATAGTTTCTGGAAGTATCAGGCCTCAATGGATTAGAGAGCTAAAAAGAAAAAAAAAAAAAACCTGGTCGCTGGCCACAGATACAGTAGTTTGAAGAGCTCTGAACTCGAGGAAGGCAGCTGGTCTGTGTTCACTCTCGTGGGCCCTGCGAGGCTGTCCTGCTGTCAGGAAATAGAACATAGCCCTGGAGCCTTGGGCAACATTCGCTTTCACATTGGTCTTTGTGGTGGGCTTCAAAGGCCCCTTTCATCCCTTGAAACAAGTTCTCTGTCACAAGTGGTTTCCTTGTGACCTCTTAGAGAAGTCCTGGCCTACCTCCTGGTGGTTCTGAAATGGTTTTCATCAGGTTGGGAAGGGCAGGTTGGAGCCCCAGTGCTGATTTCTGTAAGGGTGTTTTCGCTTCACTTTTTTTTTTTTTAAAGAAAGTCATCCTTTCAGGGTGGGTGTATGGATGCCGCTGGAGGAAGGGAGACCTCGGGCCCTAATGAAAGTCACACCCTGCTTGTGTGATCTGCATCCTGGATGCCCTGGCCAGTGCTTTGTGCTGTAGAACAGCTGATCAGACTGGCAACACCTCCCAGCGACCTTGCAGCTCTCTGCATGCTTCAGTAATAGCTCGGAAGCTCAGTGGTACAAAGTGCTTATTAGCTAAGTGGTTAATAAGGTTTCGTTAGGGACTTGTATACAAAGCCCCAGAAAGTATAGTCTCAGTCACTGTGAGTGTGTGTGTGTGTGTGTGGGGGGAGCAGTAATTGTGTGTGGGAATCTTAGTATCACAGAGCGCCTTTCTGGGAGAGGACTAGGGAGCCTGTTCACATACTGGGCCAGGGGAGACAGCCAGGTGGGGGCTGGGAGGACAGTACAGAGAGTCAATCTGAGCTTCCTGTCTCTCCCTCCTCTCTATTTGGCATAGGCCCAGGAAGTACTTTGTACTCTACATCCCCTACCTGAGGGGTCAAGTTGGGGGCCAGAGCAGTAGATGGAACCTCGAGCAAACAATAGCCTATTGTCCTGAGCCAACCCACCTGAACCTTTCCTGGAAGCAAGAGCTAAGGGTTTTGGCGTTTGTAGACTCCTGAACATGGCAGAGAGAGTGGCTGGAAGCAGGATCCTGACCCTCCAAGGCACAGCCAGCACCAGGCAGGGCGGGAGCAGGAGATTGACTGTCATCTGCTGCCCCTGAAAAACAAAGTCTGATGAGGTCCTGTCTGTTCAAGTCTGAGGGATCAGACACACCAAGCAGGCCTGTAATCATGGCCTCTGCAGCTCCCAAGAGCCACGACATGGTCTGGAGTGACCATTCCAGGTGCCTCTAGTAATGGGCTTCCAGAATGAGAACAGGAGCCAAGGTCTCCTGGGCCTCATCTCTGCCATCAGCCTGCTTGGTGCCCTCTCCCCATCCAGCCCCATTTAGGGTCTGTGCTTTCTAGGACTCTGACAAGGTAGCCTTGGCTCCTGAGGATGGGCTGTGCTACCAGCAGCTGGGGACCTGTGCAAGCCCTCTGTCCTTTGCTTTGCAGTTCCCTGAGCATCCTGCTTTATATTTGAGGCTTTCTGTTGTTGAATGAGGTGTGGCCTCCTGAGTGCAGTCTTGGCTGTAAAAGGAGGGCATTATTTCACCCACATGCAAGTTACTATTGCAGCAGTGAGGGAAAACTTGTCCTTTCCCCACCGAAAGTTTGCTGAAAGATCATCTCACAAATAGGGCAGATTGATATGAGAAATGTTTATTTCCAAGTTCTAGGTGCATGGTGGAAATCACAAAATGATTACTCAGTATCTCAATGACAGTCAGATACCTTTATACCTTTAGAAGGGAGGGGAAGATGAGGACTAGAGGTGCAGCAAGTGGTTTCTAGGGAGGATAAAGACATGGGGGATCAGGTTGATTTGTAAGTTTACCTAACAGACAGGTATAGGGTTTTGAATGATTTAGGCCTGGTCTGGTAGCATTCAGGGGCAGGAAGGGCAGTCGCTTGCCCTCCTTTAATCTTCTAATCAGGTCAGTCCAGTTTTATGTAGAAAGAAAGCCTCTTCCAAATGCCTTCTGATTTCAAATGGCCTTTAATTCAAAGTATTTTTTATACCAAGTAGTCATCTTTGGGGTGACATTTCCTTAGCTCCTTCACTGTCATTTGTTGTGGTGATGACTACCCACCTTTGCCCACAGGCCCTGCAGCCTAAATTGCTGCTCTCTCTGGCCCGAGACTGGATTTGGGGGCCGGGAAGGATCTGAAGCCTCCTTCCCTCCAGGGTCTGAGGATCAGGAATAGGGGTTTCAGAATCTCAGGTTGTGCATATTTGTCTCCCATAACAAGAGACAGCTGCGTTCCCAGAGTGAGCTTCCAGAGCTGAAGGAGAAATGGGGAGAAGTTGGGGTTTGCTGAGGGGTGTATATGTATTTGACTGTGCCATGCTTTGTTTGGGGTATCAGCTTCTACCCTTTCCCCAGCTCCCTAAGTGCTTGACACCTTGGTGAGCAGCCAGGCAATCGTAGATGCCATCAGGAGCATAGGCACCCATGACCCAGATCAGGTGGTGTTCCCTGGGCCCACACAGAGCCACTGTCTCCCACTCTGAGCTGGCTCTGGACCAGCTCAGAGCCCCCATTCTGGCCCATTCCACATGCTGCTCTTGGTGGCATGATAGGCTTCAGTCCTGCTAGGAGCATCCATGTAAGACCCAAACGCATCTCCCAGGGGCCCACTGAATGTAGAGGAGGAAGGGAGAGGGTCATCAAGGTATAAGGAAAAGCAAATTGTTTCCTCTCCACCCACACATTACTCACCCCTGCTCAGCAAAATATGTGTGGGGGTGTTTCTCCGCACCAACAAAGTCTATAAACATAAGTCTTTTCCCTGAATTCTGTGAGATGTTCTACCAAATTAATCGAACCCAAGGAGGGAAGGGCTTACTACGTTTACTGGTCTGTTGTAGAAGATGTAATAAAGGAGACGGATGAACAGCCAGGTGAAGAGAGCATGGGTGGCGCCTGTGGGAAGGGCACAAGGCTTCCCTGGCCTCCGGGTGCACCACCTTCCCGGCACTCCATGCATCCAGCTACACGGGAGCCTTCCCAACCCCATCCTTTTTGGTTTCTATGGAGGCTTTCTTACATCAGCATGATTGATTAAACTACCAGTCACTGGTGATAGACTCAACCTTCAGCTCCTCTGCCCTCCCCGTAGATCAGGGGTAGGCTGAAAGTTTCAATGCTTAATCTCAGAGTTGGTTTCCCTAGGAGCCAGCCCCATCCTGGAGCTATCCTAGAGCCTCAGGGGTCACTGCATTAGAGCAAAAGATGCTTCTATCGCCCAGGAAACTCTCAGAAACTTAGGAGCTGTGTGCCACACACCATCACTCAAATTACAAAGGTCTTACGAAGGAAATTACAAAGGTCATAGGCGCTCTAAGCTCTATCTCAGAAACCAGGAGGCAGAAAACTAAATATGTATTTCTTAATATATCACAATATCACTCAAGGTAATCTTGGCCCAGCCCCTACTAAGTGCTAGATACTCTGACATGCACTTTCTTCCCCATTCCTTCCCTCAAATCAATGCGGTAGGTACAAAACTGTCCCCGTTTAAGTATATGAGGAAATGGAACTCAGATACTCTGGTCCCTTTCGGATCATTTCCAAGACACAGTATCTTCTAAGTACAGCACTTGGTGCTGGGTATCAGTACCAGCTCGAGGTGGAGCTGGGTCCTATTCCCAGCCAGTGCTGGCCCTACGACCCTCTGCTCACAGCCCCTGAAGAGGAGGGGTTTCTACAAGGTGGGGGTGGGAGCTAACGCCACACAGCAGGGACTTCCCTCCTGGTTTCTTTCTTTCTTTTGCTTGGATTCTCTGACTCACAGGTTTTGGGAGGCTACAGGCCTTTTTGGTGATCATCAGGCCTGAGCAGTGAGATTCACCTCCATTGCTCTGAGGAGAGTGGCCATGAAGGGCCTGGGGTTGGGGCCAGGAAGTCCAAGTGCTGTCCCAAATATTGCATGGACATAGTATTTTCTAAGTGACCTTGGATAGATGACTTTCCCTTTCTAGAATTCATTCACCTCACCTGTATAAGGAGAGGCGTGAGGAACTCCTGAAGGCCTGGTATGTTCGGTGGGTGTAGTTCTACTGGTCACCTGGTTTACCCAGAGTGAATTTTTGCCTTTTGGTTTTTAATGCTTTCTTTTCTAATTTTTTTTTTTACTGTGTTCAAATATATGTAATGTTAAACTTAATCATCTTAATCATTTTTCAAGTGTATAGTTCAGAAATAGGGTCTCACTATGTTGCCCAAGGTGGTATCAAACTTTAGGCCCTCCTACCTAGGCCTCCCCAAACCCTGTGATTATAGGTGTGAGCCACCACACCCAGCCAAAAATATAGTTTATCCCTCTCCACAACACTTTTCATCTTGTAAAACTGAAACTCTATACCATTGAACAATACCTTTCCCCAGCCCCTGGCTGTATTTCTCTTCTTTTCTCCATCTCCAGGGTGCCTGCTGATCACCCCTGGGTGGTTTTGCCTCTCCCAGGATACAGTCTGCTGTTTGCACTTGGGTTGGAGCCCCCGCCCCTTCCAGTCTGTTTGCATTTTCTTTCTGGGTGCTAACTGGCCTCTACCTTTGTCTCTGTCTCCTCTGCCTCCACTCTTGGTTAGCTGACAGTAGGGAAGGTGTCCAGTGGAATAGGGGCTGCAGCTGAAGTCCTGGTCAATCTGTACATGAATGATCACAGACCTAAGGCCCAGGACACCTCTCCAGACCTGGTAAGGACACATACCCCTCAGCCTTCACCCGCAGACACTGGCCCTGGCCTCCCAGGGAGAGTGCGTGGGACATGGAGAGAATGGACCAGCCCTCCAAAAGCTACCCTTGTCGTGGGACGGAAAAGGCTAAGAATGGGCTGGATCAGAGCAGAAGTTAGAAGGAAGCTAAATTTCCTCAAAGGCAAACTTCACTCTGGTCCCTTTTGGATCATTTCCAAGACAGAGTAGCTTCCTTGCTGTCTGTGGTTCTGGGGAACTGCTCAGTAGAAAGGCCTCGGAGAGGCCATTGCTTATTTAGACATCCCTTACTCCCCATGTGTAATGTCCAACCTCAACAGTCCCTTTGCTTCAGGAAAGGGAAAAACATCCCTTTGAATTTTTCCATTCTCCAAACTAGGCCACTTGCTGCAGTCAGCAGTGATTTGAGTTGACAATGCCTTCAGTTTCCCTTTAATGCATTCCCCTGGCATCACCCAGGGGTCCCCCTGCCCAGGGCTATGCCCTCGCTCTTGGCATTTAGGAATTTAACTGAACAGATTTGATGCCACAGCTTTCCTGGCCTGACCTGCACCCTGCAGGGGCAAGGACATGTGAAACATCCCCGGTGGGTCAGTTTCAGTGACCTCTCTTGTGAGCCCCAGGTGACACTTAAGCCCAGGGACAGATCCCAGGGAGAACATCGCTGAGCAGATGCGTTTGAGTGAAACCCACTTGGTCAGACCAGGCGATGTCACTCCCAAAGAGGCCCCCCAGCCAGTGCTGGCCTGTGTGGGGCTGGGGTCTCTGGTAGGAGCGTTATCTTCCCACCCCTCGCTCTGTGCTGCGGTGACAGGAACAGCAAAGAGAAGCCTGCGAAGGCCCCAGGATTCAGGTCGGAAGTTCCAGCACCTGGCCTTCGGAGCTGGCGGTCAGCCCTAACACTGCTCTTTCCTCCCGACTCCCAGGAATGTGTGCGGAAGTCGTCATTCCCCCTGAACCTGGGTGGCAGCGACACCTGTTACTTCTGTGAGAAGCGTGTGTACGTGATGGAACGACTGAGTGCCGAAGGCCACTTCTTCCACCGCGAGTGTTTCCGCTGCAGCGTCTGCGCCACCATCTTGCGCCTGGCTGCCTACGCCTTCGACTCAGATGAAGGTAACCCCAGGGTGCGGGCAGCACTGGGCTCTGGCCTTGGTGTCAGAGGTGGGCTTGGCCTGAGTTCCTGTCCCTCTAGAGGCTCTGGGACCCCCAATACATCACCAACAGAAGCGGGATGTCATCATCAAAGCTATTTAGAGAATACTAAGAGCTCTTGCTAGACAGAGATCCTGCCTGGGATCTAGGGGCAGGGGAAGCATTGGCACCTGCAGTTTACCAAGCACTGCTGGCCACCTACTGTGTGCCATTTTACACTTAACCTCACCACCTTGCCTCGTCCCAGTGTGGCTAAGAAAATTCAAACCTGATAGGCTGTGTAACATGCTTGGCACCACACCTGGCATGATGAAATATTAATATTCTTTCTAAAGTGTGTATCATAAAAATAATCAGAATAATAACATCCACTCTGAGAAGTGGCCTCAGAGAGCTCCTTGATGCAGGAATTGTATTTGGCTGTCATGTGGAATGAGAAGCAGCATGCACGGTGGTGCTCACAGTCACACATTCTCAAACAGACCGCCTGGCTCAACCCAGCCTGAGCCCCTTACTAGCCACATAATCTTTGGCCTGTAGCTTACTTAACCTCTTGGTCTCTCAGTTTCCTCATCAACAAAATGTGGCTAACAGCAATGCTGAGCTCCCAGGGTGGTTGTGAAGACTCACAATGTGTGGAGCATTTGGGATAGTGCCTGGTCTACAGTAAGTCCAACTGCTGCTAGTACGGCAGTGAGCAAGGAAGGCTTTTCTGGAAGGTGCCCAGTGCTCCTGGGCAGTGGCCAGTTTCCCAGTGTGTGCCTGTCTGGATCTTTCCCTCCCAGCACTGCTGCCATTTGTCTTTCCCCACCCCCGGAGATCTCAAAAGGAAGACTAAAGATGTTGACACCTGAGTTGTCCATTGTGCTGCCTGGCAGCTGGTCTTGGGAAGAAACCTGGCCTTAGTTTGAAGATTTTTTAAGTGTGTTGACCAATTATAAAGCAGCAGTTCTCAACAGGAACTGCATTAAAGGGCCTCAGCATTAGGAAGGTTGAGAAGCACTGCTATAAAGGATACAGAGGAAAAGCTAGATGAAGAGGTGAATAGGGTGAGGTGTGGCAGAGGGGCTCGGACACCCCTGCTCTCTCCAGTGCAGGCGTGCCACGCAGGGACCTCTGTGTATCCAGCTGTCCAGAAGCTCTGCTTGGCTTGAGGATTTTAGATCCATCCACAGTGCTGCTGCCTCATCTCAGCACCACTTTTTTAAAGCAGGTGACAGAAGGTGCTTCCCAAGTTTGAGCCATGTGAGGCTTATTTCCATTGACAGTGTTTTCTGACTTGGATGGTGGCAGGTACTTGGCTGATGTCTACTGTGGTGCTGGTTTACAGGAAAAAATCTTCATGTGCCTGTGTGTACACCTCTTTTAACAGGCAAATTTTACTGCAAGCCGCACTTCATTCACTATAAAGCCAACAGTAAACAACGGAAGAGACGGGCAGAGCTGAAGCAACAGAGAGAGGTATGTATTGTCTTGAGCGTGCTGGTGAGAGCGGGAAGCTCTTTGATGGGAAAAGACTTTCTAGGGTTGCCCAAAGTTAGGCCACCCTATTTTTTTGCCCCAGAGGAATTGAAACTACTCACATACTTGTGTAGCTTTCCTTCTTTTTATTCTTTAGTTTCCCTTTGTTTTTGCATTGAGCCTATAGAACTTGAGTAATTAGAGAAAGGTTTTACGTGGTAGAGTGTTGCTGATGGTAGGTGATTAATCAAACCCAAGAGAAGATACTTGCTTCAGCGTGAGCGTGACTGCAAATCATCTATAAATTCAGTGGGCTGGTCACTGTGCTGACCTCAAGAGCCTGGGAAAGAACTTGGAAACCACAGAAGGCCAACCCCATCCCAGGCATCCCTGCAACGAGCACCCTGTGGCCAGGTGGGCCCTGGGCAGAGGGACCATGTGGCCTTCACATGACTGAGCATAGAGTTCCATCGTTGGCACATGGGCAAACTCTTCCCGGGCTTCTTACAAGAAGCTAGCATGGCCTCTCATGGGAGCTGGAGTTTGGAACAGGGTAGACCCCACGGGCTGCGGAATTGACGGAGGCAAAGGCACCGTCCGTACCAGCAAGTAGAGGCTGTCTTCTCTATGTATATAATTAGGAGTGAGATCGCTTATCAAAGGGTATGTATATTTTAACGAATCGTGATCCCTATGGTCAGTTTACCCCCAAAAAAAGTTGTGCCTCTATTCAGCAACTACTTCAGCAGTCAGTGGTGGGTGCTGAGATTATTTGGGGTGCTGGTTGCAAAGCCCAGGGTTAGCCCAGTTCACATTTTATTGCTTCTCTTGGTCTGCTTCCTTGGAGTCGTCCTCTGTAACACTCGTAGGCTAAATGCCTCATGTTTGTCTTGTTCTCAGGAGGAGGGGACGTGGCAAGAGCAGGAAGCCCCTCGCAAAGACACTCCCTCGGAAAGCTCTTGCGCCGTGGAGGCCATCAGCACCCCAGAAGGCAGCCCCCCAGGTATCTCCACCTCCTCCTTTAGGAAGCTGCTGAGCTGGTCTTTCAGGCTGCCCTGGGGCCTGCAGGACCTTCCCCGGAGCCTGCTAGACTGGATGCAGGGAGCGCTGCAAGCCGCCAGCCTCCATATCAGGGACAATGCTTTCAACTACTGCTACACCTACGAGCTCCTGAGCCTCGGGCTGCCGCTCCTCTGGGCGTTCTCCGAGGTCCTGGCGGCCATGTACAGGGAGTCCCAGGATACCCTGGAGAGCATCAGCAGCTGGGTGCTCAGGTGCTTCCCGGTCAAGCTCCAGTGAAGCACCGTGAGGCCCCAAAGTGCCTTAACATTTCCAGAGTTAGTCAGCAACGTGTCTGTAGTTTACTAAGGCTCTGGCCAGGAAGCCTAGCGTTCTGTAACCAGTTAGCTCAAAGCCAAAGCGTTTCACATTGGCCGCCTCTGCCTGGCCTTGTCAGGGTGAACATCTATTCACGGTGCTAGGGCCAGAGACAACATGAAGGATGTTTTTTACAGCTTTGTACTTTTTTATACCAAAGCGAGCCATATTTCTAGGTTTACATTTCAATTTCTCACTTTTCATAAGCCAAGCGAAAACTTTTTTTTCTATGAGTGTCAATTTTTCTAAACACGGGTTTGCAGTTTGTAGCTGGTTTTACAAACCCTTTAACATTCTAGTCTGTTGTAACAGCCACTGCCTGCAAAGTTAATGATTTTGAGATATTACGAACACAAAAAAGAGCGTGCCATCTCCTCACCAGTGCCTTTCGACTTAACGACTTGGATGTCAGTTGTCAACAGCAGGTGATTACTTGCAACGTGATAGTATAATTATTTTAGAAGAAAAAAGTAGAAGGGCAGAATAGAATTAAACCCACAAAAGCACACAGCACATATAGTTGGCTGTTATCTCTCCTCCCAGAGGCAAGAGGACTGTTCTGTTTCCTTGTTTTGATGTAAAATAGCAGTTTGAAGGTTTTATTCCCCCATACCAAATCATAGCCAAATTACACAGAACCACAGGTGTTAACCTGATGGCTACAAACATACGTTGCCTTCACCACTAATGAGCACTCCAGAGGAAGCTCATTGGACTTGACCGGTCGGACTCAATGTAGAGAGCTCCATCAAGCTGATGCAATGCTGAAGACCTAACATTTCAGCTGGTGGCATTTTAACCCTTGGAGCTGACCCTAGCAGGTCCCCCAGTCCAGGCTACAGGCTGAGCCAAGGCCACTCAGGGTCCACAATGATTAGTGCAGGACTCTGCCCTCTCACACGGTGTCCCTCAAGGCTGTGAGTGTTTATTGCTGGGAAATATGGCCTGTCCACTGAGCATTGCCTGCGGACATGCTGGCTGCTTAGCCACTCTGCTGCCATGCATAGAATGTTCAGGAACTACTCTCACACTGCCCTAGCAAAGGGATATGTCTGACCTCCACGGGAAGCTCTACTGTACCTTGACTGGCAGGGAAGGCTGAGAGTAGAAACCATTTATTGACTAATCCAAAGGAGATATGCCCCAGTAAGGGTAAAAACAAGCATTGGCCCCACCTACATTATCACTCTGAGTATCTGGGAGAGCCCTTGGCTATCTCCACACCACTCTGCCTGGACACTCTCAGCTGCAGGGTCTGGTTGAACAATCAGGAGACTGAGAGAGAAAGGCCTTCTATGGTGCTCAGTGAGAATTGCTGGGCCCCATATGCAGTTGTTATCACTAGAGCGGTTCTCAATCTATGGGTCACAGCCCCTTTGGGGGTTGAATGATCCTTTCACAGGGGTCGCCTAAGACCATCCTGCATATCAGATATTTACATTACAATTCATAACAGTAGCAAAATTACAGTTATGAAGTAGTAGCAATGCAAATAATTTTATGGTTGGGGGTCACCACAACATGAGGTACTGTATTAAAGGGTCATGGCATTAGGAAGGTTGAGAACCACTGCTCTAGATTAACTAAGGAGGAGCCAGAGGGGTTAGCAGCCAGAGCTCTCCGGAGCTTCCAGAGGACAGGTTTCTATAGAGTGAGAATAAAGGGCAGTGAGTTTCTGCAAACACTTCTCTGAAGTCCTCAAGAAAAACAGGGGACTGGCCATGGCCAAGCCTGCAGGAACCAGGGCCTCCGTCCTTGTTGGAACTGTTCTGTCTGATGACTCGCATTGTGTTCTTTCCAATGTTTTGCTGGGGATTTTAATGTTCAGCATGGTAGGAGGAGCCCTTGATTCCTTTTGTGTTTAATTATAGAAAGTGAATTCTCAAGGTCACAATGTGAACAGCTGTGTTATTATGATTATCGTCAGCTCAGGGCAGGCTGGGATGTTGTGTAGCCTTCATGTTCTATGAAGCCAGAGTTGGAATCTCTAAGAATGTCATAGATGGCCATCAGGAGACTGGTTTGAATTACTCTGGTGAGACAGGGTGTGCCTGGCAGAAGTCTAAGATGTTTGAGTGTTCTGAGACATTGAATCTTCCTGGTGGGCAGCAGCAGCACACCCGGGTGATCCCAGGGGGCGGATGCCTCTAGGCCTCCATGACTCATCACTGGAGGATGAGTAGGAGATGCCAGAGGACTGGGGGGCAGGGAGGGAGGTCCTGAGGGCGCTTGCAGCTCTGAGTGGTGATGGCAGTACACAAACTGCGTGTGTCTACTCTGGTGATAAGTAACTGGTCACCACCAGAAGGGTTCATCTCTCCCACGCAAGCAGTGACTTGCTCAGGGTAGGTCCCCCTTTTGTAAAATGGTTGCCTTATTTCCAACTCTGATGCCTTCTCACACTGTAATCTGTTTTCCTTTTTCCCCCTCACTGAGTTCTCTTTTCTGTCTTTCTCTCTCTTTCCAACCTTACACTGTGGCCTTCAGTTCATTTCAGCCTTCCAGTTCTCCACCCACTTCTTGGCTGACACACTTCTACTCTGAGGTGACTGGTTTTCTTGCCAATTTTCAGAGAGTGGTACTAACGTCTAACCTGCTTTCTGCACCCCATCCTCCCCGCCGGTGCTTCTGGTTGCGCTAACTGTGAGTGTCTTGCATACTGACAGACTCATTCAGTGGCATGGTCGGTTAACAATGTGGGGTGGTGTTCAGCTTGACTCCACTTCCCCCGAGCCAGTAGCCTGGTCCACACCAAGTGCATGCCCCGCCTCACCTCTGTCCCCGGGCCTGTCCACGTGCATGCTTTTCCAGTTGTGCCTGCAAAGCCACTTCCTTCTTGGGAGGGTCAACCTGACTGTGAGACAGTACCTTAGGGAGGGCTCTGTCACCTTGGAAAAGAACATTTATCTATTAGTCTCTGAAAGAGCTCACACATACCAGCATCTTCTTCAATGGGTTCTAACATAAAGATTAATAATGACATTGATCAACACCCACAGGTGGCTGGCTCTTTCTGGAGGGATTTTTTAAAAAGTATTTACTCCCACCCAAGCTTCATCCAGAGCTTGACCCACTCTGTGTAGTGTGAACACATAAATTGCAACTATTCTAGTAAATCCCTTCTCTGTTGGAGCCTGCACTGCAGATCCAAAGGTTTTGCTGTGGCTCCTTGTGTCTCCTTTGGCTCATAAAGCCCCAGAGGGTACAGGAGCTTCAAATAGAGCAACCGTGATCCCAGTCAAGGATGTTTTTGAGAAATGACTCATTCAACCCCAGGCCTGGAGCCCCCAGTTTACACGGCCCTGTGGCTCTGTTTAAAACACACCATCTGCTGAGTCATTTACCTGGAGCAGCCGGACAGTCCACATGCTCTTAACGAGAAACAGTGCCCCCAGCACGGTGGAGCTGGAGTAGGCCAGGCCCCGCAGCCTCAGGTCCTGCGCGCTGTCCGAGCTATCCGCCCCCAGCCTGCCTGCCCAGTGCTGCATGCTGTGTCCCTTGCTGCATCCGTGCCGATCCTGGCCAGTACGAAGTCGTTGCTCTTGTCTTTATCTTCTCTTGCAGACTGCCCCTCCCTGTATAGAATGTCAACCAAAGAGTGCCCTCCTCCCCTGTCAGCCTCCTCCTTGGCTAGGCTCCCCACCTCATCACAACGCATGTCTGTGACCCCTGTAATCATTTACAGTGCCACACGGAACCCTGTATTTTGCACACAACAAAACAATGTTTAGCTTTATTTATGGTATTTGATGCTGTAAATGGAAATAAATATGATTCTTTATAAAGCTCATTGTTTCCTCTCTTCTTTGCCATAGAGGCTTCTAAAACCTCAGACATGGGGATTGGTTTAAGGGCGTCTGTTTTCCCTGAACTGCTGGCGGGACTTGCACTTGTGGTGACACAGGGCTCTCTGGGTCTGCACTGGGGCATTTTGAAAAGAAATATTACCCAGGGGTAATATTTGGAAAATGTTGCCAGAGCTCCTGCGCCAGGCTTTGGGTTCTCTTTCCTGAAAACTAATCGTACTTGGCTGTTCTAGAGGCTGGGCATACTGGGTGAGGGTCAGTGTCCCCTCAGCTGCTGGGAACAGACTGCATGGATAGCAGCCTGCACCCATCTCCCCACACATCCAAGCATGGCTCTGTAGGAGAGTGCTACCTGTGAGCCTTCTGCAAATATAGGCTCCTATATAGCAAGGTTGGTCCTGAGCATCTCACGCCCAGATGAGTAATGGGTAAAAGATGAGGAGGGAGGACAGGACGGCAGTCTGAGGATGGCGGTGACCGTGTGGTGGTGCGCTATTTGATACAGAGCTGTTTGGCATCTTAACAGACCTCCCCTGCCCCTGAAGGCTCAGGGCACTTGTCATCTGATTCTGTGAGCTCTGCACACTCACTTTGAGTACAGTACCCATGGCAATCTCCCACCCAACTCCAAGCTGGGTTTAAGGGAAGGATTTGGAGTCTCCAGCTAACCTGGGAAGTACCAAAGAAGTCTGGTCCTCAGCCTCCCCAGGACCACTGCCTGGCTAGGTACAGCTGGGCTTCTGATACTGGCATGAAAAGTCACTTCTGAACTTCATAAGGGACTTGTTCTTTTCCGTACTCATTTATTTAAGTACTGCTTGTCCCAGCATTATTCTAAGTTCTAAGGATACAGCAGAGAACCACCCTAACTCCCTGCACATGCTGAGAAAGTGTGTGTCTTTAGTGTGGCTGTGCTAGATCTGATGTCTATCTGGGCATGCACTCATTTGTTTATTCAACTATGCAATATTTACTGAGCGCCTACTGTGGTTTGGGAATATAGCAGAGAAAGAAGCAGACAGAAAGCTCCCTCCCCTCTGTGGGTTTTGAGATTTTTTGTTTGAAGTTTAGACAAAGCAACATTGTCAAAAGTATGGCACCCCAAGAGGTGCTTCAAAAGCAAAGGGTTCCATAGTCACAAAGTTTGAAAAAATGCTTTGTACTAACTGGCCAGTTCTCCCAAACCTTGGAGACTCATAAGACTCATTAGCACGCTAAGTTTCTACGGAGTCCTCTAGTAAAGAAGTTTAATTCACTTTGTCTGGGTCAGCTTCCCCAGATGTATTTGAAAGTTTCATTTTCTTTTGGTTTGGTTTGGGGATTTTTTGGATATTGCAGTCTACATAAATAGTTGTTTGGTAAAATATTCTTTAATCTAGAAACACTGAATGAAAGATTTGATGTTTTGAAAGTAAAATAACAGAATTCAGTGTTAAATAGAATTAAATATTGATTGGATCATGGGTTGATAACCTTCTAAGCTTCAATTCTCTGATAGAAAAAAATTATGTAGAAAAACGTGAAACAAATCTACCGACACAGATTTTTAAAATTTAACCTGTAATAATAAATATGAAACTATTAAATGGATGGTCAGACTAGGGGGAAATATGAATTAAATGAGATAAGCAAGAAGTTCATTGCCAGGGTATTTTGAAAGTTCCTTTAAAATGGATGTTGCCAGGCCCCTCGCACAGTATAGGTGATCAGTTAATATTTATTAAGTAAAGGTCAATGATAAAAAGGCAAAGGCTGTGAATAGACAGTTTGTGCTTAAGCAGATTTAAAAAGTAAACACTAGAAAGGAGAAACAAACATTTGCAAAAAATGCTCCTGCTAGCTTTTAAAGGAATGTAAGTTAATTATGCTGTGCTCCCTGAATTAGTAAAGAACAACGTGAAGTCTACTAGAAGAAAAAGTATAAACGGGATCACTAGTATTAAGTAGAAAGTGAACTGGGAGAATCTCATCCTGGAAAGGAATATGGTAATAATTATTAAGATCTAGAAATCATCTGGATTTCTGGCCCAGTCATCCCACCCTAGGGAATTTAGCTTGAGGAAATAATCCAGCAGAAGAAATAAATCTCTGTGAAACTTGAATAATTGTAGAGTAAGTGGGCCAGCCAGAGTGGGTGGGCTGCTCTCTTTTATTTCTATAAACACATTCATTTGGACAACTTTCTTTTAAAAAGATCTTAATAAGTAAAAGAAGTTTCTGCATCTGTTAGTGCCCTCTAGCCAACTGGTCTACGTGGAGCGTTTTCTCTGTGCCAGGCCCAGACCACACACTTTCTGGGGAGAACTCCAGTACCTCTTCACCTCCCATTGCCCCTCAAAGTCATTGTTGATGTTAAAGTTTGCTGATCCTGGGGAGGTGAGTCTAGAGCGATATCTTCAACTGCAAAGGAGCAGAAAATCCCACAGTCTGGGCCTTTAGGTGCCGGCTCTAAGGGGAAGTTCAGTGTCTGTCGAGGGTCTGGACTTCATCACAGACTCTCCTTTGACTCCCCGTACCCTGGACAGCAAGAGCTCTTTGCGGAGTTTTGTATCCCCCCTCCCCTTTTCCAGATTCAGTGTATTTTCTGAGTTCTATATAGAACTTGGTATGTTTTGTATAGCAAGGGGTGGCCCCGAGAAGATCTTCTCTGGACACTCAAGATCAGCTGGGGCTCAGAATGCCTGACAGGGCATCTCAGGATGGGGACTAGACAGAGGACACAATTCACACTGGGTGGCACCACCTGTTTTTCTCCAGGTGTTTGGCTCCCTAGCCCACTTGAAGGTAGCCATCTGCCTTCAGATACCCAGGCCTTGGCTCTGGGGGTCCCCTTCCCACTCGCCAAGCTGTCAGGGAGCTTTAGACTTAGCTATAGTGCAAGAGGGAGCGCAAGCTCCGGCTGTAACAGCTGCCTTCCCAGTTGTCTGCTAGGCCTCTCCAATTCCTGCCTGTCCCCTAAAGCAGGCCCTTGGTCTCCCCTTCACTGGAAACCTCGGTTCTCCCCTTCTTGGAGCCGTTCGTGACTCTCCTTCTTGGCCCCACACCCAACTCATCAGTAAATTCCAAGAATCTAGACCCGTCCACCTCTCGCCATCTCTGCGCCCCGTCATCTCTTCCTGGGTCATTGCAGTGGCCCCTCTGAGGCCTCTGTCTCCCTTCAACACAGCTGGGACAGCCCTTTTAGAGCTCAAGCCAGGCCTGCCCTCTGCTCACATCTTGAGAGTGAAGGCACTGCACGGTCTGACCTCCCCTCCCTCATGCCACACAGGCCTCCTCAGACACCAGGCTGCTCCATACTGGGCCTTTGCTCTAGCTGATCCCTCTGCCGAGAGCAGCCTCCGCCAGTACCCACATGGCTGAGCCCCTCTGCTATTCAAGTCTGTTCACTCCTCTCCCTTTCAGTGAAGTCTGCCCTGCACTCCCTGCAGTCCTGCTCCCCTTCCTCTACTAGGCAGTTTTCCATCGCATTTGTCACCTTCAGCCGTATGTGTAATTCACTCATTAGTGTGTGTGTTGTTTATCTAGGTTTCCACCTTGCTGGGGGCAGGATCTTGGTTTCTATTGAACCCTTGCTTAGATAACTAGACCAGGTAGACTAGTTCTTGGCACATTGTGGGACCTCAAAAAATATCTATAGAGTATCAGCCCTCTAGTCTAGGCCTCAGATGAGGGAGCAGGCTGCCATGTTAGGCTGGAGAAGGTCCAGCTGTGGTTCGGGAGGGAGGCCTGGAAGAAGAGAGGATCCCATTGTGTGTCCTGCTGTGCTTTGATCGTGAGAAGGGATTTTTGTTTTGCTTGCGTTTTGCCTTCTGAGGGGCATCACCTGGGCATATATCTGGAGGCAGAGCTGGGTCTGCACAGTGGCAGGTGGGACTTAGGTGCCCCCCTGGGGCACACTTGAGGTTGGCAGCAGAGCAGATCCAGTGGCGATGATGCCTTTCAGACACCAAGGCCCAGGCTGATGGCCTGACATATATTTTCTGTCACTGTCTCACTGTCCCCTGCTCCAGGGTCCTGACACAGGAATCTGGTGACAGGTTTTAGATGGCACTGGGGTGGTGAACAGTGAATGCTCTACTCACCACACCCTGGGCTGCAGGGTGGGACCCCCACACCAAGGCTTATGGGTGGCTCAATGTGGCTTTGACCTCCTGAGTCTACACATCCTGCAGCTGCCTTGACTGAGACAAGAGAGGCTGTCTGCCAGCTTCAGGGGGCCAGGGACCCACACACTGCAAAGAAGTTGTGTGGTCTACCCTTTGCTGTGGGGATGCTACCAGGGACTCAAGGCAGAGCCTGCCACCCCCATCTGTCCTGAGGTGGCATGTACGGGGATTGTTTACTCAACACTGAATCAGCTGCTGCCCCAGCCAGGGCTGTGAGCCAGAGGGCAGGACAGTGGGCCCATGGCTACTTCCCTGGTGCTTTACCGGGTGCTGTTGGGCTGCCCTTCCAGGGACTTAGAGTTATCCCTGCCCGCTCCATGCAGAGAAACTCAGGTGTAGGTCCTGGCTATGCCCAGAGCTGGAGGCTCAGAGCTGGCCGGCCACGATGCCTATTAGTGGCATGGGAGAAGAGGGAAGAAAAAGTCAAGATTCAAGGACTAAGACTTTGAACCTGCGGTTGTTAGCAAAAATCCAGCTTCCTTGCCGCCCAGGAGCCCACGGAACCATAGGGATGATACTGTGTGTGCCCCACCCCTGACCACAGTAGAACCCCTCACTAGGGGCTGACACCAGGTTGTAGTCCAGATATGGCTGGTGTTTCCTTCAGGGTGAGGGATGTGGGGAGAGAGCTGCCCTGCTCTGCTGAGGGCCTTGGGGAAGTGGCCATGGTTTGACCCACTTGCACACCTGTCCAGGCTTGTGTTGCCCTCGGGTTTTCTTTTAGTTTAATTTTTTGGTCTCTGAACAAAGCTGCTGCCAGGGCCAGGCAGGGCCCTTTGAGAAACACCGTCTGCCCTGTTTTGTGGTCAGCAGAGAGTGTATCCCTGCGCACACACACCTGCATGCAGACGGCCTGGGACACCTGCCAGAATACAGCAAAGTGGGACAGCCATGCCCCAGGGTGGGAGTGGCCCCAGAGCCCAGGGCTACACACCCTCTGGAGGTCTCTGGACACTCCATTCGTGGGAGTGCACCCTGAGGAGTCACCCTTGGAAACCCCCAGGAAGGCAGTAGCTCTGCTGTGGCCCGTCCCCCTTTATCTCTAAAGGACCCCATTCTGTGAAGGGCTTAGCGCTGAAACAGACAAGTCTCCCTCCCACAGCCATTGTAACATCCCGGACAATGAGTGGGAGAACCACTAGGGCCTTCCCTTGTCCTGCTGGGGGCTGTTGTGCCCCCACTTACAAGAGGACAGGAAAGCCGCCCAGTGCCCAGTGTCCTGCACATCTTCCTGTCTGTGTGCAGAGACACCCCACCCTGCCCCTGCCCTGCTCTGGGCTGAACAGCAGTAGCCCCCACAAACCCTGCTTCTCAGGCTTCCTGGTGACTGGCTTCCTGCAAGGTTTGGCCGTAGGAGCTCTGGTGGGGTCAGGAGGATGGGATCCGGAGAAAAGCTGGGTGTTTCCCCATCTGGTGGGATGGCATGGCCTCTGGACTCTGCAGCACCAGCTCTCCCTGTTGTCCCTCTCTGGCCAGTGGCCTCCCACTGCCACTCATCTCTGGTCACCTCAGATCCCCACCTGGTTTTTCAGCTCTTTGAACACCATGGCAACTCATTTCCTGATGGACTTTCCTCTGCCCACCTCCTGCTTGGTTCTGTTTTCCTGACTGGATCCTGATGTACTTACTTTCTTCGCTCTCTCTCTCTCAGCTTCTTTCCTTTGGGGAGAATAGTGGACAAGACAGCAGGGGGACATCTCTCCAAGTGCAAAGCAGGTAGGAGACCTGTGACCTTGAACAAGTGTGAAAGGTCCTCTGAGCCTCAGCTTCCTTTCCTGTAAATGGTTAGTAACAATGCACTGAGGGCACGTTGCTCTGTCCCAGGGGTGAGTGGAAGAGTATCCAGACTTGGATTGTTCCAAACAGGAACAATTTTACCAGCAATAGCAGAGTGAAGGTCCTCTCTCTGGCTTGCAGCAGGGACATGGCCGGGAAGGGCCTCAGGACATGGCCACTGTAGGCGATGTGTGAGGACAAGCATTTCCCCAGACCCTGCCTGGCTCTGCCTTTCCCAGGCTTGTAGGAGGATCTGGCCCCGGCACATAGGGCTTCTGGGGTCTCGTCTTTCATCAGGGAGCGGAGACTGGCCAGAGCACTAAGTTGGGGCTGAGGTGCTCAGTTCTGGGCAGACCTGTTTCCCAGCACAGGCCACAGGAGCGCCTCTGAATGCTGCCGGATCCGCCTCACCCCCACCCCCACAAGCCCCCTCTCCTGGTGTCCCCCAGCCCCATTCCAGCCCCAGATTCTCTCAGTGGGTGCATGTGACTTCAGGCAAGGAATATCTGACCTGGGGAGGTGGTGAGGGGTGGCAGTGTAGACATGTGGCACAGGTGAGCACACAGCTGCGGTGTCCGGTGACAGGTGGTTCAGCTGCAGTGGCATCTGGCACTCTGTGGTCACTGGGTGGCCCTGGCTGAGCTCTTTGTCTCTGGACTCCACTCCCTTCCACTCACGCAGGGAAGATGGCAGTGCCATCCTCTTAGCGCCGTCGGGATGCCGGAGCTGATGGAGGCAAAGTGTTCCACGGGTCCATGGGCACTGGGCACTGAATGGGTATTGCTGTGTTACTGCCACTCCTGGGCCTGGTGCCAGTTCCACAGTAACCACCACTGTGGTGTATGCACATGCTCAGGAGCCACCAGGAATAAAGGGAAGTCTGGATGTAGAAACTTGGCTGGAGAGATTTCCTCCTGGGGCTCCACTGAATCCCCTGTGGCCTGGGTCTTGGCGACAGAGCAGGAGAGGAGGATGACCTCCTCTGGAGCTCACAGCCTGGATATATGGGGCAGAGGAGGCACAAGTTTCCTTTCCACAAAGTCTCTGCCTCTCAGGGCCACCATCTACCCCCCTCTGGGCTCCCTGTGAGTGCCCTGCTGTACTGCGGGACCATCAGTCAGCCATGCCCTTCAACCTCTAGGAGCCCAGACAGCCATGCTGAGCCCAGCCCTGTCCCATCCCACCCCCATCAGAACTTTTGGGAAACTGGACCCCAAGGCATTCCCCTCAGGTACGGTCTGAGCCCTGTGGTGGGGGGCCGTGGGCCTGGTACCTCTGTAGCCCAGTTCAGCTTGCTGGTGTGTGGCCACCTGGTCCTGCCAGGCTGCCCTCAACTCCTCACTCTCCACCCCTTATCCCAAGCCCAGTCGGAGTGGCACCTTCAACCCAAAGCACCTGCTGCCTGGAGGTCAGATGCGCCCCCCTCCACCTCTTCCCTGCCTCCCTTATAGATGGGGGACCTTATGATGTAGGTATCTGTGAATATGCCTTATCTGTCCTGTAGGACAGAAAGAGATCTTCAAGGGCAGGACCAGGGTGGCTGATGCATCTCCCAGCCCCCAGAGCAGGCTTGCATCTGAGGAGGGCACACCGGTGTGTGTGCAAGTGCATGGGCCACATTCACACATACTCACCTGCACTCAGACAGGAGCCAGGTTTACAGCCAGGTCCTGCCATGCATTTTCATGCAAGCAGCCTCCCAAGTCTCCATGGCTGGTTCCACCTGTCTTCTTGCTCACGAGCCTCTAGGGTGACTGGGTAGTCCTGCATCAGGCTGCAGGGCTGGGGGTGTGCTGGACTCCCATGGAATCGAGAGGGTTGGCTCCAGGTCAGTTTATGTGCCATCAATTGGGGATCTCAGCTGAAGGGGCAGTGGCCATTTGAGATAAGCTCTTTTCATGGTAACCTGGAAAGAGCAAGAGTGACCAGCCAAACCAGCCAGCTCATTTAAAGCCTCTACTGGCATCAGATCCATGAATTTCCACTCTTAAAAGCAAGTCTCACAGCCAAGACTCACATGAGTGGGGCAGGGACATATAATCCCACCTACTCTAGCAGGAAGGATTATGAGGTCACAGGGCAGCGTAACTCCATTACGAGGGAGTGAAGAACTTCGGGCGCATTCCAGCCCAGACTCCCAGAATAAAGGCCATGCTCCATGGTGTCTGTCTGTGGTTCTGTGTGCTCCCAGACATCCAGACTGGTCCTCATCTCCCGATGGGACGTAAGACCACATGCTGGTGTCTTAACCTCTTGATGCTTCACATTTGTTAGTGGAAAAATGGAGATGATTAGAATGCTTTCCTCGGAGGATTATGTGAGGTTTAATGGACTTAATATATGCACACACACTGGAGGATACCAACCAGCAACCCACAGGCTAAGTCTGCCTGCAGATGTGTTTTATTTGACCTATACCATATTTTAAGACTTGAGGAATTTCACACAAAAATAAAAATTTCTAGACTTATGGTGGTAAATACAGGTAGGGAGTAGGTGAACAGCTGAGAGGATGCAGGTGGGAGCATGAAGACTGGCATTTGAGGGCTCTCTGGAAAACCGGGGGTGGGGGGGGGTGAGGTGGCACAGCTGGAGAGAAAGCATTGCCAGGAGCAGGGAGCCCTGGGAACCGGACTCGGCTACAAGGAGCCCATGGGGATGGTGTTGGAGTAGTTGGGGTGTACAGGCAGGACGACAGGGATGGGGGTTGGGGAAGAGGTGGAGAAAGCAAGTGCAACAGCCTCTTCCAAGAAGACTGGCTGGGAAGAAGAGAGAGTAGGCTGGGGGCTGGGGGTGAGGACTGGGATTAAAAAGAGTTTTCTTAAGGCAGGAGGACCTTTAGCATGTTTGAATACTGATGGGGAAGATTGATAGACAAAGAGGCTAAGAACACAGGAAAGAGGAGACAGGGACCAGGAGCCAAGTTCAGGAAGGGGAAAGGACAGCTGTTCCACTGTGAGCAGAGAAGGGGTCACCGCACTAGTTAGCTGGGGCACAGTAATTCCTGAATTTGTTCCTCAGGCATTTATTGAATGTTGTCTTTACCAGCGTGATTCTAGCAACAGGTGAATCAGATAAAAGCCACTATTTACATTCTAATCTCAGGAGAGAGACAATGAACAAAATAAAATTAAAACAATATAGTTCATTGGGAGGTATGATGCTGAGAATAGCAACAAAGGGGAGTGGAGGCTCCATGCCTTAGCTCCAAGCAGCTAAGGCGCCAGCCACATACACCTGAGCTGGACGGTTCGAATCCAGTCCTGGCCTGCCAAACAACAATGATGGCTGCAACCAAAAAATAGCTAGGCATTGTGGTGGGTGCCTATCATCCCAGCTACTTGGGAGGCAGAGGCAAGAGAATCGCTTAAGCTGAGGAGTTGGAGGTTACTGTGAGCTGTGATGCCACAGTACTCTACCAAGGGCAACAGCTTAAGGCTCTGTCTCAGAAAAAAAAAAAAAAGGGAGGGAGTAGAGGGCCCTGGGGTGAGGGCTGCAATCTCAGGATGGTCAGGGTGGGCTTTGGTGACAGGTGGCATCCTACCAAAGACTTAAAGGTGGTGGGTAAGTGAGCCCTGCCTGCAAGGATCTGGGGTAACATGCTCTAGGCAGGAGTCAGAGCAGCCCGGGAGCCAAGGAGGTTCTGCGCTGGCAGAGGTGGTGTGGTCAGGGCAGAGAAGGCTGGGGACAGTTCTAGGAGTTGAAGTTACAGGGCCCCAGGGGACTAAGTTATATAGGACTTGGAAGCCTACGGTCGGGCCTTCAGCTTCAACACTGAGAGGAGGAGGTGCCATCAGAGGGTTTTCAGCAGAGGGGCCCCGTGATCTGACTTAGGTTTTAACGGGTCACCCTGACTGTGTGTGAGAACAGGCTCAGGGCCAGCGTGCAGCCAGAGGGCTGGCAGGGAGGCTTGGGAGAGGCAGCTTCTGTGATTCAGGCAGGAGACAAGTGTGGCTGCAAGGGGGTAGTGGAGAAGCCTGTGAGAGGTGACAGGGCTCCTGATGAATTTGAAGGCAGAGCCATCTGGAGTCGCTGATGTCCTGAGTGAAGGATGAAGGAATAGAGAGATCAAGGATGGTGCAGAGGTGTTGAGAGGAGCCACAGAGGCTGAGGCTGCTACTCTCCAAGATGGGGAAGGCAGGGGTGGAGCGGGCTGGGTGGGTGAAGATGCCGTGGTTTGACTTGTCAGTCAGGCATCCCAGTGGAGACGCACGTGACCAGCAGTGTGCATGCGTCTAGAGTTGGGAGTGTCCAGGCTGGGAGGGAAATTTGGGCATCATCGTCATATGGGGTTATTTAAAGACATGAGAGCAGATGAGATCGGCAAGGGAGACAGCGGACAGAGAGAAGGAGAGGTTCAGAGAGAGAGCACAGGACCTTTCAGTGCTACAAGAGCAAGGGGCAGAGGCAGAACCAGCAGAAGAGATGGGAAGAGGGCAGCCCGGAGGAGGCTGGAGCCAGGCCAGGCTGCCCCTGAAGCTGAGAGGAGAGGCATTTCTCAAAGGAGCTCATGGGCAGCTGGATCAAGTGCTTCTGGTGCGTCCAGAACGTGGGAATGAGGTGTTCCTACTGGATTTAGCAAGATGGCGGACGTGGCCATTTTGACCACAGCAGTGCAGAAGCTGCTGAGGTTGGGCTGGGCACTCAGAGCATTTCAGGACCTTCCCTCCATACTGAATGGGAGGACGAGCGCATCCCTGCCCTGCACACAGGTGGTACGCTGTAAATGCTGGGGCATCGTATGGGCTGAGGGTATGGCACAGAGGATAGGAAATGTCTGAGTGGACCCCGAACCCCTGGTGGAGCCTTGCTGGGGACGCTCACTCCCACCATCTCTCTAGACCTGTTCTCTTCTTGGCAGATGAGCCCACCTCCCCCAAGAAGCCAAAGAGCATCCCTGAGCCACAGCACAGTGATGGGGAAGGGGAAGCCACCTCTGGCCTGCCCTCTGAGTGGACCTCAGTGAGAATCAGCCCTGGAGAGGACGCAGCGGGGCAGGACGTGCTGGCTGTGTGTGTCCTGGTCACCAGTGAGGACAGCAGGTAAGCTCAGGCCACTGCAGGATGGAAGCAGAACCAGGGTTGAAGGAGAGGGACAGCATTCCAGTTCTGGTCTTCTCCCCACACTTGCTGTGTGACCTCTCTGTGCCTCCATTTTCTCATCTGTGAAATGGGAGCAATCACAGTTCCTGTCTCAGAGGGCACTGTGAGCATCAGAGAATGAACTTATGTAAAGTGTGCAGAACAATGCCTGCAGGTAATAAGCCTTGTACCTATTAGCAGTTATTTTCTTGGAAAGGGCTCACCCCTACCCCCCTCATCTCCCAGGAGGTGACTGTCATGCAGACTGTAGCAGATAGGTATAGAGCAGGTGTCACCTGCCCACAGGACCTTCCCCTACAGGATAATGATACATCACAGGGGGAGGGGGCTCAGACGGGGGGGCAGAACATGAGAAATGAAGCCCTGGTGCTTTGAGTGACTGTTTCTCAGTGTTGTCCTCGCCTCCTGCGCAGAATCACCTGGACTGGTTATGAGAAATGCAGCTGCAGACCTGCCCCCAGACACGCTGTACTCATTCAGGAGGTTGGCTGGTTATTTACTGGACTTTGAGGATATAGTGATGACCAGCACAAGACCAAGTCCTTGCTCTCACAGCTTTGCTAACCAGCCAGAAAACCAGTGGTTAATAAGAAAAGCATCACACATGGGCCAGGTAGAGAAAGAAAATAGGGGCTTATGCTAGAAAGTGGCAGGTGGCCAGAAAGGCCTCTTAGCAGTTATCAATTCCCACAATCCTGCTGAGTAACAGATCAGCCCAGAAGTGAGTGATTTAAATCACCCACCCTGATTACACGTTTGACTATGTGAGCCAGCAGCTTAAGCCAGGTTCGGCTGGGTGGCTCTGGTCCTGGTGGGCCCATTTGTGTGTTGGAACCAGCAAGGCTCTGCTTGGGAGCATGGCTAGCTGTCAGCTGAGGTGACAGGGAGCTGTTGGGCCATGGCTCTTTGGTCAGGTGGCCCTAAGAGAAAGAGAGGAGCTCCACAAGGTTTCTTGAGGCCCAGGCTTGGCAAGGCACACACTATTCCTGCTCCATCTGACTGACCATGGCGAATCCCAAGGTCAGCCTACACTTAAGGGAGGAGAAAATAGACTCTACCCTTCATGGAAAGAGCTGCAAAGTCCCATTGCAAAGGGGAATGAGTGCAGCCATTTTTACAAAAAAACTACCCCTGAGGAGGTGGCATTGAAGCTGGGAAGAGCGAGTCTGGGGAAGGAGGGTGGAGTTCACTGGGTCAGAGGCTGCTGGAGGGGCCAGTTGGGTGCGACTAGAGAAGTGACCTTTGGACTTTCCGCCAGAAGGATTGGCATTAACTTGGACAAACATGGAGTGAGGGGGCAGAAACCTGACTGGGAGAGATATAGGGAGAGGAAGAGGGAGAGATGGAGATCACATCTGTGGACGCCTGGCTCACCAATCCTTGAGTGTATGCAGATTGTGGAGAGGGGCCTGGAAACAGATATCTTAGCAAGTCTCACAGGTGACTCCACGTGGGAGCCACAGTCTTGGAGGGCAGCCACTGAGATGGGTGGCCAGGGAAGGGAAGATCAAGTCCTCACTGCCTTCTAGACCTCAGGCAGGCAGGACGTTTTCATTATAAGAGGCTGAAACCCAGCTCAAATGGCTTCAGTAACAAGGGCGGATACATGGGCTTAGCTGACTGCAGAATCAAGGGCCGTCCCCCTTTCAGGCAAGATTGGAGCCAGAGTCTCAGACAGCCTTTCTCCCTGGCTGTCTCTCTACTCTTGTTTGGCAGCAATCCACAGAGAGGCCATCCCACAGGTGAGACTCTTGGCTGCCGAGGGTTTCAGCCCATGTCCACAAATTCACGTCCATAGGTTAAGATCTCAAGGCAGGCCCCCATTTGCTACTACTACCCACGTCACAGACCCACCTCTGGGACCCGATCAGTGGACAGGCCTGGGTGCTGTGACTGGCCAGGCTTGGCACTCTGATGACAGAGTCCAGCAAAGAGGACAAGTAGACAAAGTTCAGGGACCCAGTGGAAAGAGCCACACTGGATTCACACACGCAGAGAGAGAGGGAATATACCATGTATATATCACTGTTTTCACTAAGTTGTCACCACCCAACAGCTTTTGTGCTTTCCCGGGACTGTGCCTGTGCTATCCTCCTGTCTGGGGCCCTGGCCTCCACTTCTCTGAGTGCCCATCCGTTATTTAAGGCCCACATTAAATACCACCATCCATTCCAGGGGTAGGAGAGCAGTATTCAAATGCCTGGGGTTTTAGGACCAGTCCCTAAAGCTGAGCTTTCTGACCCCGAAGACCTCAGGCAGCATCCTTGGGCTCAGTGAGGCAAGAAGACCCACCTGCCTCGTAACAGCCGCCCTATGACTGCTGGGCTGTCCTCCTCCAGCTCTGATCCCAGCCTGGGCTGTTCTGTCCCAGGCTGCCACAACTAAGTCACAGCCTGGGTGGTCCCCAGCCTGGTGGTTGTCGTGTCACAGTTCTGGAGGCCTGAGATCACCTTACAGGCAGGGTTGGTTCCTACCAAGTGATTTGAGGGAGGATCCGTCCCAAGCCTCACTCCTTGGCTGGTAAATGGCATTTTCCTGTTCACCTGGCGTTTCCCTTCTGCACATGTCTGTTCTGTCTAAATATCCTTTTCATCTAAGGACACAGTCATGCAGGATTAGGGCCCACACTAACTTAATTACCTCTGTAAAGACCTATCTCTACATCCCCTTCTGAGGTCCTGGGGGTTACAAGGTCCATGTAGGAATGTTGGAGATCCAGAACAAAGCCCGAGGCTGGACACTGGACAGAGAAGACCAAACCCCTGGGCTTGCCCAGGCCCCAGAGTGGGTGGGCACAGTAAAGGCGTGTGTTGGGGGTGGGTTCCAGGCTCCTGACTCACCCTCTCCCTCCTTCCTCCTCCAGCTCTGATGCAGAGTCCGACTATGGCAGCAGCGAGGACTCCGGTGCAGAGCCCTGTGAGGAGCAGCCCCGGCAGCCAGAATCCCCACCTCTGACAAAGCCCCTCACCCGGCACATCTCTCTGAGGGATACCCTGACCCAGGCAGCCTCTCCACAGTGTCCTGAGGAGCCCAGAGGTGTGCATGGTGAGCAGAGAGCCCAGCATGCTTGATTCTGGGATGGTGGAGCAGGGAGCTGAGACCTCAGAGCCAGATTTTTTCTGTGTGGAGGACCGAGGGACAGTGAGACTTGCCCTGGGTTTAGATGTAGTGGGGCTGGGATCTTTGGGGAGTGTGACGCAGGTGCAGGTGAGGAGACTGGGCCCAGATCTGGCACCCTTCTCCATGGGAAGCCTCAGGACCCCATGTGGGAAGACATCACGGGGCCTGGCTGCTCTCTTTTGTCACAGACCAGTAAAGATAAGGGCCCCAGGGCTCACCTGCCTCCAGTGTGGGTGTGGACTTAGGGGCCCTCCAGTGTTCCACAACCCCCGAGGGAAAGCAGGGGCCCCGGACGCTGTCGCACACATTCGGCCCTTAGTGGTATTGCCTTCCTGGACCCTGGACAGGTGCCCCACCTGGCAGCATTACTGGAGCTGAGGGCTGGTGAGCTGCACTCAAACTTTACACACACAGTAAGCAATGCACTTTCACTGAGTACCTGTAATGGGCCGGGACTTGTCCCATACTGGCCTGTGTCCTCCCCAGGATGACCCTGTGAGGCAAGCGTGAAGCCTGTTCTGCAGGGGAGAACACTGACTGCTCTCCTGGAGCCTCACGGCCAGTCAGTGGCATGGCCAGTGCTGGGTGACTCCACTCCTTTAACTCTGGCCTACTTTGAAATAGTTGTCTTTAGCAACTAGGGACCAAATTTTCTGACTTCTGGGCAATTTCTGGGAGAGCCTGGGAAGAAAGAGGCTGTCTGAACTGCGCCACTGCCAGTCCAGAGCCTCTGCTGGCTGGGAGAGCTGGGGCTCAGCTTATCCTGAGCCGCCCTCTGCTGGCCAAGAGCAGAATTGCCCCCTGGACTAGGGTGGGAGCTGGAAAGAACTCATAGAGGTTTTTAAATCCTGGAAACTCTGAATTTATCCTCCTGAGTCAACCTTGTTACTGAATTTTTTTTTTAAGGACAAACTGCTAAATACCATTTGTGTGGCTATCCAGAAAGGCTTGGCACTGGCAATGGGCAGAGTACTGGCCTATGCCTAGCTGAGTCTGGCCCTGACCATGGTTACGGTTTGGCCTTGATGCATCTTTCCATCTCCCCAGGCTGCAGCCCCCTCATTTACAGAGACGAAACCTGCCTGGCTTTCATCCCTTTCCTCCATTTCTCCTCTCTCCCCAGTCACCAGGGGATTTCAGGCAACTTATAAGAAAGGCAAATCAAAATTGCGTGTCCATATGTCTGAACAATCAAGCCTCAGACTCAGGTTAACAAAACCGGTTTAGGAAGTCTAGACCCCAGAGAGGCAGACCATAGTCCTACACCATTGCTCTAATTGAATTATAAGATTAATCCTGGATTTTCTGCAGCTAATGTTAAAAAAGAAAACACAGACAATTATTGTTATTAATCTGAGGAAAAAATATATTGGTTTACAGCAAGGTCTCAGAGCAGGTACTAATGCTTAACTCTACAGAAGGTTTCCAGCTCATCTCAATTACATGATATGAGATATGTATTAGATTGTGTCATAAACAACAGCTCCTCAGAAAATGTAGCCATAGTTTTCTCAAGGTGGTTTCTTGTATAATCTGACAGGGAAGGGCAGGACAACAAAACATAACTCACTGAAAGAAGTTCTCCTGGGGGGGGGGGGGTTGAGAAACTAAGGCAGTGTGGCCAAAGCCACTCATTCTGACAGTCCAGTTTAACTCTAGGATAAAACAAGTAGAGAAGTGAACAGACTGCGTGACTTTCAAACAATTATTTTTGGAGACAGGATCTTGCTCTTTTGCCCCAGCTAAAGTGCAGTACTGTCATCATAGCTCACTGCAACCTTAAACTCCTGGGATCAAGCCATCCTCCTGCCTCAGCCTCCAGAGTAGCTGAGACCACAAGCACATGCCACCATGGCCGGCTCATTTTTTCAGCTTTTTGTAGAGACTGTCTCCTCTCAGTCATCCTCCCATCTCAGCCTCCTAAGTAGGTGAGACTACAGGCACATGCCACCACGCCCAGCTAATTTTTCTATTTTTTGTAAAGACAGGGTTTCAGTCTTGTCCATGCTGGGCTTGAACTTCTGGCCTCAAGTGATCCTCCCACCTCCATGCTGGGATTACAGGCATGCTCAGCTGGGCTCAGACAATTTTATACTGACTTGGTCTTTGTCACTCATTGCTTCAATCATTGATAGGCGGATCGTGCTGTGAAGTTAAAGCTCTGACCCAGGTCTTAATGCCTATAAACTTTGTGTTGCTGGTTATGGAGCCCCCTCACCATACCAGATAATGCAGGGTTTGTGGGTGTTACACAGCTTCATTAGCCACAATTCTCACGCAGATAAACACCTCCAAGGTGAGCCAAGAGAAGGCTGGACAAGACCAGGATAAATTGCTTTAAAAAGACTCCTGGTCAGCACAGTCATGCTCATAGAAGCATGATGTACATTAGTCAAAATGCAATGAACAAACTGAATGGATCAACAGAATGTAGAATATAGTGTATTCATTCTGTGAAGTGTTATTCAGCCTTGAAAAGAAAGGAGCTTTTGACACGGGGCTACAACACAGATCAACCTTGAGGACACTATACTAAGGGCAACAAGCCCATCATAGAAAGTGGCACCATATGATGCCACTTACTGTGTTTCCCCGAAAATAAGACACTATCTTATATTTATTTTTTCTCAAGAAGACACACTAGGGCTTATTTTCAGGGGATGTCTTATTTTTATTAAGTATAATACAACAATCTACATTATTCAATACAGTTAAGTCATCTTCTGGAACCTGACAGGGGGAGCCGAACTTGTTGGTGGGGCTGGGGCTAGTGATGCGTGAACTCCTTTCCCCTAGCCATTCTCACGTGAACAATAGGATGCCTGCAACCATGGTTACCACACGCGCACCCGCACAAGTGCGAGCGGCTTGGAGAAAGGAGCTGTGGCAGATAGAAGGTATTCCTGTCTTCCTCACCACTCAGCACCAAAATGCATGGCATGGCTATGCAGTGTATCTGCTTCATGGCCACGCCCATTACTAGGTCTTATTACTGGGGTAGGGCTTATATTTAACAAATGCATAGAAATCCTGCTAAGGCTTATTTTGGGGATAGGTCTTATTTTCGGGGAAACACAGTACCTGAGGCCCCTTAGAGTCACCTTCATAAAGGCAGAAAGTAGAATGGTGATTGCCAGGGACCAGGGGAAGGAAGAAAGGAGGAAATGGTTTAATGAGTAGAGAGTGTCGGTTTAGGAGAAGGAAAAAGCCCTGGAGATGGATGGTGGTGATGGCTGCACAGTAATGGGAATATACTGAACACTACTGAACTCAGAAATGGTTCAGATGATAATTTTTATGTTAGGTACATTTCCCACACTTTGAAAGAAGACTTCCAGGACTGCCTTAGTGTGTTAAGGAATATGTCATATCCTGAAAGTTCACAGAGTGTGCCCAAGGTGGCATTATGAAACATAGCATACACCCTGCATCATTGAGGCTATAAAAAACATTTCCCTAAAACACCTGGTGATTTTTTCTTTTTTTTTTTTTTTGAGATGGAGTCTCACTCCCTCACCCTGAGTAGAGTGCTGTGGCATCATAGCTCACAGCAACCTCAAACTCTTGGGCTTAAGCAATCCTCTAGCCTCAGCCTCCTGAGTAGCTGAGACTATAGGCACCTGCCATGATGCCCAGCTAGTTTTTTTATTTTTAGTAGGGAGAGGGTCTCCCTCTTGCTCAGGCTGGTCTCAAACTCCTAAGTTCAAGGGATGTACCTGTCTCGGCCTCCCAGAATGCTAAGATTACAGGCATAAGCCACCACACCCAGCCTGGTTTGGTGATTTTTTTAAAATCTTGGGTAAAAAGCCAATTCCCAGGTTCTCATCTTCAGAGACTCAGATTCATTGGCTCTGAAGTGAGGCCAAGTATCTGCATCGTGCGTGAGCATATCCCTGGGTGCTTCAACACAGTGGGCTATGCCCCGCACTGTGAAACTCTCAAAAGCAATCTGAGTCATGGCACCAAAAAAAAAGAAAGAAAGAAATCTCAAAAGCACAGCTCTGTGGAGGGCCTGCCTAGATGAGGTAGGTATAAAATGCATGCCCATGCCTCCAAATAAATTGGATTTTTGGCTATAAACTCATTAGATTTAGGAGGACAATCAGCCCTCAAATTATTCTGGCTAGGACAAATTGGTATTGGCATTTCTGGCAATAATTTGATAACAGGCTGGTCCAATGGCAGATGTCCTCAAGTCTGTCACAATAAAGCCTTGTTACAGGCATCCTCAAACTACGGCCTGCCAAGGACATGTTCCAGTCCGCTGCTGCCTGTCCTGCTTAGCAGCCGACTTGTCCTGGGGCCTGCAGTCTGCCCCTCCAACAGTCTGAGGGACAGTGAACTGGCCCCCTGTTTAAGAAGTTTGAGGACCCCTGCCTTAGCAGCAGCAGCACATGGCAGAACGCTCACCGCATGACTATGGTTTTATAGCAGTTCCATACTCAGATCTTGTCAAGTGTCCCTTTAAAATAAATATAAATTAAGGACACATCAAATATAAACTTAAAAGAAAGGAACCAGTCCCACTTTTGCTGTTCAGAATTACCATATGAAATCACTTTCCAGAATCACATTTAGGATCTAGAAAAAAAGAAATCATTACTAGTCATCCTATTGTTCTGTTCCCATTGTGGTAAAAATGTACATATGTGTGCCCTATAAACAGCTGTGACTAAAGATGTCTCAGGAACTTTAGTCATTTCTCATAGGTCCCATTCCACAAAGTTAAATGGTTAACCCTGGCCAGCAGGATGTGGCCGGGCTTAAAGCCTGCTTGCTGCCTAGGCAGAATATCCAGGCTGGAAAGCCCAGCTGGGCCTGCACTGCCATGGGGACTGCATGCTCCCCCACAGACTCAACCCTGGGAACAGGCCGTGGGACAGGGGACCTGCCGGGCAGAGCAGGCACAACGTGTCTCCACGTGGAGAAAGGAAGGAGAAGGATCAAGACGCCAAGGAATGGGACTTGAGAAAGGAAAATCCAGCTTCAAGGAAAGCTGTGGCCCTGCTCTGAGACCTGGCAGGGGGCAGGACATCCAGGACTGTTTCCAGAGAGAAAAGGAGAGGGGGCTGGGCCAGCCAGAGCTTCCCATCAGGGAGTCTGGTGTTTAGAACTCCCCTACTTCCATTCTCCCTCATCCACACCCCTCCTGCAAGCTTTCTCTCCTTCACACCACCCCACCCCTGCTGTGTGAGCACTCGGAGGGGCCTCGTCCCCATTCTGTCTGTAGTAAGGTGACCAGATGTCCCGCTTTTGGTGGGACAGTCCCAATTTCAAACAATTTGTCCCGCATCTCACAGCATTTTTAAAAAGTCCTGATTTTTGGAAAGAATGCATGACAAGCTAGGGAAAAGGGGGAGAATGGGAAGGAAATATACGGTTTTCAGCTGCTGAAAAGGTTAATGTAACTCCATTTGGGAATGAAAAGGTTAATATAACTTCATTTGGAAATGAAAAGGCTAATGTAAACTCCCTACTCCCCTCCTGGGCAAGGTATCAGAAGGAGACTGGCTCCCTCCCTTGCTTTTAGGCAAGGACAGTTAGCTCAGAAGGAGCCAAACTGTCTGGAACAAACAAGTAGGCCCCCCATTAGAGTAAAGTGACCAGATGTTCTACTTTTGGTGGGACAGTCTGATTTTTGACAATTTGTCCTTTGTCCTGCAGCATTTTGACATTTTAAAAAAGCCCCGATTTTTGGAAAGAATGCAGGACAAGCTAGGGAACACAGGAGAACAGGAAGGAAATATGCATTTTTCGGCTGCCATGTGGCTATTCGCCAGGATATGCATTTTATATTATTTTTGTTAATTTTTTAATGTTAAACTTTAATAATAACAAATAATTGTTGAGAACTGATTATCAAGAACTGCTTATCAAAGTTTGCATTGTTGTCAGGCCCTACCCCCCCCATGGTGTCCCCCTTTACCAATGTTAAAAATCTGGTCACCTTAGTCTCTATGGATGTGCTGGGGACACAGGGCCCTGGAGCCTGAGAGTGAGTCTGAGGGCCTTGCTTGGGAATAGCACACACACATCCCACTCTCATGCCCTACGTGGCCAAGACCCATTTTCCTTCTGCATGTGGCATTTGTTCTGCTCAGCTAATCCTCAATGGCCCGCCGGGCAAAGGGTCTTCAGTACACAGTGTCCTCCAGATGTGTTTCCTTTGAAACCAGGCCAAGAGGAAGGGTCATGACAATGGTCTGTCCAGAGCTTCAGTTAAAGCTGGTTTCCGAAGGGCTTTCAGGGCTCTATGGGGCCAGGGGAGGGTAGAACTGTCTGCAGCTCCCTGACTCCAAACCGAGCTGCTCCAGTCTACCTGTTCCATACATGGACGCGCAGCCGCTGCTTCGAGGCACCATTGTGATATAAATGGACAGATGTACATGTGCACGCACAAGTACACACGTGTTTGCAGGGTGCAAGTAGATCTTACCACTGATCAGTGACTTAGAATGATGGCACAGAATTTGAGGCACTTTCTGCTTGAGGGCAGTAATTGTCCCATAGCAGGGTCTCACTAAATACTTGGTGGTGGGGAATGAATGGATGGTTTGGTGTTGTATGTTACTGAGGCACGGAGGTGCTGTCTGGGGGAAGGAAGGGGCTCAATGGTCTATTAACTATTAGTAAATGGGCCATAGGATAAAAATCCCTCTTTATTCTACACATTGAACGGAATCTTCTCTCACCACCTTCCCTGCCCCTTCTTTTTCCCACAGCTGCTCTGCAAAGAGCCAAGAGCTTCCAGTCTCCAAACCAGAGCATATACCAGAACTGGAGAAGAGAATTCCAGTCCAGTGAGTCACCAGCTCTGGGTGGGTGGGGGAGTTGAGGAAGGGTGGGGTGGGATGGCAGGGAGGAGCAGGGGTGGGGTGTGACAGGGTGGAGCAGGGCAGGCAGGAGCTCTCTGGCTTATTCCCAGGGGCAGCTATTCTCATTCCTGACACCGTGTCTCCTTGGACATGGCCTCCTGTGTGTGAGGAGCCAGAAATGAAATACAAGCTTGACTTTTCCCTTACTGACTAGAAGCATTTTCCAAGGGATTGGGGGCCTTCCCTATCTCCTCCACCCCCTAGTCTGGAATCATGGGGCCTTAGGACTCTGCAGCCTCACCAGGATGCCTTAGAATCCTGCTGCAAGCTTTTTGACACACAGATGGGTACACTGAGGTCTAGGGACTCTAGACCGTTTGATTCTGTACGCTGGAGTTGGGCTGAGAGGTCAGCTTAACGGCCCCATGCAAAATAGGAAGCTGTGTACACACACATACATGCACACATTTACACACACATGTGCACGCACACACATACCTGTTTACAGGTACATGCACACACAAGCACACAAATAGACACACCCACACACACACAGCCCCACTCCTTGTTCTGAGCAGGTCTTGGCCCACACAGCCCTGGGAGATCAGGCTGGGTGAGGACCAGGGCCACGGTGGGTGCCAGGGCAGCAGGCCCCCTCTAGGGTGCAGTGACCACACACAGTCCCACAGCACCCTGGGTTCACCCCCAATTCCAGGTATCGCAGCAGTTACAGAGCAGGAATTTCCTTCCCAGTCCCTGAGTGAGGGACAGGGGACTCCTCATTAGATTCCAAGCCCTTTGCTGCCTTCCCCTCTCCAGCCTCACCGCAGGAGAGGTGGACCCAGGAAAGCCTTGGGTTAAACAGAATTTCTATTAAGAAACATTGCACCATTGGAACTGAGTCCTGGCTTTCCTTCCTTCTGAGCCAAGGCTAACTCCCGGCCAGTGAGTCATTCCCTGGCATGCCTGGACTGACCACCCTCTCTCTAGGTCTGGCTGGGAAGGGGCACCCCGGGAGTGGAAACCAGACCTGCATTCCTAGGCAGGCGGCCTCACCTGGAACAACCCCAAATGACTCTCCAATTGCCTGGCAGCCCCAGGCGTAAGAGCAGAGGACCAAGGGACTCACCATTTCCCTTTGTCCATTATCTTGCTTCCTGCCTTGCTCCAGCCTTCCCCAGGTCCCTGCTGCCTGCCCGGGACAGGACTGTGTGGGTGCAAAATCTATTTTGACCCTTCCAGCCCTCTTTTTTTTTTTTTTTTTTTTTTTTTGAGACGGAGCCTCAAGCTATCCCCCTAGGTAGAGTGCCATGGCATCACAGCTCATAGCAACCTCCAACTCCTGGGCTCAAGCGAGTCTCCTGCCTCTGCCTCCCAAGTAGCCGGGACCACAGGCGCCCGCCACAACGCCCGGCCATTTTTTTTTTGGTTGCAGCCATCATAGTTGTTTGGTGGGCCGGGCTGG
>CAUYQV010080723.1:0-47919 GCA_963574575.1 Galagoides demidoff
TATATATATATTTTTTAGACAGTCTCAGTATGTCACCCTCAGTAGAGAGCGATGGTGTCACAGCTCACAGCAACCTCAAACTCTTGGGCTTAAGCAATTCTCTTGCCTCAGCCCCCCAAGTAGCTGGGACTACAAGTGCCCATCACAACACCTAGCTATTTTTTGCTGCAATTGTTATTATTGTTTAGCTGGCCCGTGCTGGGTTTGAACCCTTCAGTCTCAGTGTATGTGGCTGGCACCATAACCACTGTGCTAAGGGCACCAAGCCAAGAAATATATTTTCTGCTAACAATACTATAAGACTGGAGACTAACTTTAAAAACAAAAATTTACTGCAAACTACTTGGTCTAAGAGGAAAATTAATATTAAAAAAATTTTAGACAAAATGGTATCACTAAATAATTAATGTTTTAAAAAAGGAAGTAAAATACACAAGTAAACTAGACAGATAATGAAAGGACCTATATCATGAATTTTTAATGATTTAAAAATTATAATGTAATAGCTAGCTAAAACATAAGAAAATCTTAAATAGAGAATTTCAAGGGAAAACCAGACCAAAATGAACAAAACATAGAATGACGAGATTTTAAAAGTACACATCAACTACTGCTGCCGACCCCACCCTGAAGCCACCTATCCATTATAGTGTCTCTACGGGAGGAGCAATCAGACACTAATGGACTCTGGTGTGATAAAATAGAAACCATACAGTATTGCTTGTGGCCAAAAATGTTGAAACTGAATGTTATCTAATGCCTTATTAGATAAGTTCAACCTATACAATGAATAGAAAAGTTAAATGACATGATGAGGAAGTAATCAGTCAAATCCACAGTGTGTGGTATCTCATAGGACAAATAATCTTGTTTCTTCAACAAATCAATGGCATGAAAAAACAAAACCAGGATAGAGAAGATAAGGGGATTTTTCTAGTTTAAAAGAGGCTTGTGAGATTTAAAAACCAAATGAAATAACCTAAATTGTATTTGGATCTTGACTTGAACAAATGAACTATGACAAAGAAAGTCTGGGAATAATTGGAGAAAATTAACCATAAACTGGGAATTAGATGATATGGAAGAATTACTGCACATTTTGTTAGCTATGATAATGGTATTATGATTAGGTACATCCATGTCTTTCCATGAGGGATTCATACTAAGGCATACAGGAGAGAAATGTCATGGTCCTTGAGACTGGCTTTAAAATATGTCAGCAAAATACAAATAAACCAACTTCGAAAAATACTGATAAAGCAAGTATGAAAAAATACAAGAGTTTTAAAAAACTAGGTGATAGGTATATAGTTGATTATACCATCATCTCTAAGTTTAACATGTTTGAAAATTTTCATAATAGAAAAATAGAACAAATTAAGTGAGCTATTTTATGTAACAGTTCTTTTAAATTTTAAAGATATAATTCCTAATCTCCATATTCCATTGAGAATACATACACCCACACATCAATGTATATCCATATGATTCTGCATAACAATAATACTACAACCTGACAAAAGAAGCATTTTACAAAACTACAGATTATTTTTATTTAAGACTATAGTTGAAAAAAGTTATAAAAACCTACTAACAAATCAAATGCTATAGCAAACTAACATAATTGCCCAGAGGAACAATAGGTTTTTCTAAAGAATAAAACTGGTTCCTAACATATACAACTCTATATACAATATAATCACAGTTTTATAATATGTACTCAGATAAGGTTAAAAAAAAATCAAAAGGAAGTATATCAAATGTTAATGTGATTATCTCTACAATGGAAGTAGTTGTTGCTAGTTATTTACCTATATAATATTTTCTATAATATGCATTTCTTTCACATCAAAAAGCAGAAAAGCTATATACATAGCATGTGTCTAAAGTTTTCAAATTGCCTATTTTAATCAGTTTCTATATGCCACTTATAGTAGTTTGTCAGCATTCTTTGTTCAACTTTAAGCTGCCAAGATACTTTCAGAGCAAATATCTAATAAATGAGAACACACAAATTTAATGTACTAAGTAACATACTTCTACAGTGAATGTCTAACAAATGAGACTATATAAATTTAATGTACCAAATAAAACTTCTTAAAATCTGCCCACAATAAAGTCATTTATAGAAGCAAAAAGCATAAACAAATACAAATATCCACATGTACATAAATGTTTCTTAAAAGGAGTGGAGAAAAAAGTCAAATCTACCTTTCTGCTAAGATAAATCACCTTATAATAATTTATGGAAATCATTTGTGTAGATACTAGGCATATTTTACTTGATTCTACTAAACTCTATTCACATATGCTCTTCTCTCTCTTCCTGATATGGTTAAGATTAACAACTGAGACTTAGAACAGCAATAAGTACAAAGAAAGAAAAACCTCAAGCATCACAATGAGAAGAAAGAATACAATGTACTCAATTCTAATATGAAGGCAATAGATGATCTAATACAGGGGGAGCTTAGTGGAATAAGGGAGAGAAGAAGAGGTAGGGGGGTGGGGGGACACGGTATATGGCACACCTCTTAGGGGAGGGACACAATTATAAGAGGGACTTGATCTAACAAATGCAATCAGTGTAATCTAATTCTTTGTACCCTCAATAAATCCTGAACAATAAAAGAAAAAGAAACATCAGGCACAAAGCATTTATCAAAGCAGAGGACCTAGTTTCTCTGTGTCCTCGTAAACACTCACATTTTACCCCTTCAAAAACCTAACCTCTATCTGCAAGGAAAGAGCTGCATCAGACATACACTTAATGCATTGGCAGTCAATTAAGCACATTTGGCACATGAGGACAAGGGTTTTAAAAACAATCAAAAGATGTCTGTACTTCAAGAATACGAATCAATTTTTAAAATTTGTCTTTCTGAATTGAAGAAGGTGTAGCCCTTAATTTATAGTTACAGTTATGGATACATAGCTATCTTAGTTTACAAAGAATTGGGTTAACTTTTATTAATATATTTTACTAAACTACAATTGAACTTTTACTAATTAAAGGTAGTTTAATAAAAAACCGACATCTTTCACTGAAATGTCTAAAGCTATGACAGTTGTACTTGATACAACTTCCCTCCCATATAAACATGATGGCACAGCTGCCTTTGTATGTGTGTGGGGGGAGGGCTGCTGTGGTAAGAGCTAAGAAGAATGATACCTTGTCATCAGCCCTTTCCAAACTGAGCACACAATGAGTCACGTTTATAGAATTAGTCACATATGTAAGATATTGATGGCTGCAAAAGGATTTTAAAAATCCTAGAGTTTTACCCAGTGAGATTTAATTTCTTATCAACCCTAGAGATTAGACATCACAGAAAAGTAAAGTAGTCTTTCATTTCACACATGGGTCAACAAAAGCCTCAGAGATAAATTTTTAAAGTATCAAGCCTTCAAAGAGATGCCAGCCTCGTCTGCAACAAATATTTATGGCACATTTTAGATCTCTACTTTAATAAATACAGTACGAATGTCACACCCTGTAAACACCCCTGCAAGCACAGTGTCGGGTTTCCAATTGTGGAAGCTGCCAGCAGATGGCTCTGAGGATCACCTTACCTGAAAGGGCATCTTGTGCTTCAAAGAATGTACTAAGACCCCCTTTCACATATGCCAGACTGCCCTCACTTTTCTTGTTAGCCTGCCTCTTGAGGTTGGAGACTGCCGTTCTGAAGTCATCAAAACTGAAACGAATAAGAAAACAAACATTTGAGGCATCTAACATACGCACAAAAAGATATAATTCATCGGGGTAATACACCAGGAATGCTAACCCCTATGTTAAGAAGCATACAGGTTACTACGTGAAACCAGATGAAAAAAAAACTTATCTAGATCCAAGCCTTTATTCATTATGAATACTTAAATTACAACAGCTACATAGGAGTTTTGTAGCCCTCAAAAATAAGTATTTTTAAGAAGAAATAAAACTAACTCTAAGATAGCTGGGATTCTTGCTAGAAATTTCAATAAACTCAGAGAGTTTGGGATAAGAAAAAGTTTTGTAACCCTCAAATAGCAATTCCAAATTAGGTAGATACCTGAGAAGTAAGATATGTGTAGATATTTTTATAAGCTATAATATATATGATTTGCCAGATAAAGAGCTCTGAATATCCTCTTTATCTGATGACAAGACACAGATCACCAAGTGATGGACAACACAAAAGCAGAACTCCTATCTATAAACATGTAAGCATTTTGAAACCCTGAGCATAATGGTACTCAATACCCAGTCCTCTTTCCTTAATAATAAAATTCATAAAACCTGTGGGTCAATTCACAATTCAAATAACCAATAAGACCATAATATTTTATCTCTGTATCTCATGAAGAGAAACAAAAATGGTAGGCCTCTGTATTTCAGAAGTTTTATTTCCAAGTAAGCTAAGAAAATCTGGCTATCTAACTTTAAATATATTCTTCAGTACCTATGATAATAGTCCTACACAAAAAACAGAGATCAATTCTCACAGGAATAGAAAAAACACATCTGCAATGTAAAATTAGAACCATTTTCTAAAATGAAATTCATTTCAGATATTTGCTTTAAAAATGTATCAAGCTTGGGGCGGTGCCTGTGGCTCAAAGGAGTAAGGCACCGACCCCATATACCAGAAGTGGTGGGTTCAAACCCAGCCCAGTGGAAAAAAAAATGTATCAAGCCAAATGTACTCTACATATTAAAATACCAACTTTTCTTTTTTTTTTATTTCAGATTAATGTTAGGGTACATATGATTAGATTATCTCATAAAGTACAAGTTGTAGTTGAGCCTTTCACCAGCAAGTGTGCCATATACCCCTACACTGTGCCTGTTAAGAGCTTACCTAACCCCCCTGCTCTTCCCCTCCCCCACTGCTTGAATTTAATCATGTTTTTCTCTAATGTGGGCATATAGTTGTTCATCTACTAGTTTCGTATTAGTTTTGAGTACAATGGATGCTTGCTTTTCCATTCTTGTGATAATTTGCTTAGGAGAATGTTCTCTAAATCCTTTACATTCAAAAGATGCAAAGTCTCCATCTTTCTTTACGGCTGAATAGTATTTGATGGTATACACATACCACAGTTTATTTGTCCCTTTGTGGGTTGATGGGCACTTAGGCTATTTCCACACCTTGGCAATTGTAAATTGAGCTGCAATAAATATTCTAGTGCAAATCTCCTGATGATAAAATGATTCTTTTTCTTGTGGGCAGATACCTAATAACGGGATTGTGAGATCAAATGGAAGATCTACTTTTAGCACTTTGAAGATTCACCATGCTTCTTTACAAAAAGACTGTATTAATTTGCAATCTCACAGTGTGTAAGTGTCTCCTCTCTCCATACCCATACCAGCATCTGCAGCTTTGGAACTCTGTAATGTGGGCTGTTCTCATTGAGGTTAGGTAATATCTCAAGGTGGTTCTGATTTGCTTCCTTATGTTTTCTAATAATGGTTTTCATTCTAAAGAGTGAATAAAAAATTTATATTAAGGTATATTTTAATAAGTTGATTTACAAAGAGTTTAAAGGACTCAACTACAACTAGGACTTTACCTTACAAATGGAAACAATGCAACCTAATCGCATGTACTCTTATATCAATCCAAGATAAAATCTATTTTTAAGTAAAAATATGTTTTAAGAAATAAGTCCTTTATCCAAATATTTCACTACTAAATATAATGGTTTTAAATCAATCTTGCAAATAAGTTACAAATCTGCTCTCCCAGAGAGTCAGTAAAATGTAATTAGTAAATAAAAAGAACACTTTTCTTTTAAATATACAGCCTTGTCTACGTTTTGGCTAATTTTAAGTCATATCTTTATATAATGGTAAACTCATCTTCCTTTATTGTCTGGTCAGAGAAGTTGGTGTGTTCCAAATTCTACACCAGAACTTAAAACTTCTGTGTTATTTGAATGGGAAGAGATCATAATCACACATACCATTTTACGTACCCAGCTACAACTCACATAGTCCCGATAAGCTGCACCCATAACGAAAAGTATGAAAACATAAAATGATAGCAAGAAATAAAAGACCTCTAATTAACAATCTCTTTACAAATAAGGAAATGGAAAACTGCTGTTCATGGACCCACGAAAAGGTTCAAGGGCTCATGAACCTACAACTATGTTACTTCATGTACAGCCAGGCCTAAAACTTAAGTTGAGGTACAATCTCATTATCACCATATGAGTGAAACCCTTCATAGCTGACAGTCCAGCAGCCACTAACCTGGTGGTTGCGTGGTTCTCTATGAGATACCAGGTAGCTGAAAAATTTTCACTTGTGAAATCAGCACTCATTCCAGGGAAGAGCATTTCTAAGTCCTTCTGGGGAAACTTGCTTCTGAGGGAAAAAAAGGTTTAAAATATATTTCAACTATTATTACTACAAAAATGTAACAGACGTTACTGAGTACCTAGAGTAATAAACATGGATACAAACATTAAAATTATATATAATACATTATCACGAATGTTTGTATACATGTATGAAATAGATAACCCAAATCATAGTTAATTTTCTACCATGTAAAGTTTGATTTTATATATAAAACACAACAAATGTTGAAAAACAAATCATATCAATAAAAGAATATAAGATTTAAAGAGGAATTAAACATCAGGCTGAGTCAAATTTTATGACACCTATCAAAGTATGAAATCATTACTCACCTGATAGATAAAAACAAAAATTTGGATACAGTGAAATTTTAAAACATTAGATCACTTTGCTAAAATGCTTTTTGTTAAAGACCCATATGAAAGTTATTTTATGACATACAAGATCTAAGAAAATCATCAAAGCACTAATAAAACTAAATTGAATTGCACAGCACTAATATTTACATGTCCATGTCTAGAATATTTTAAGAAAAGCTGTGATAACAACAGGCTATACATTACATGCAACTCCCTTATCTTGCCCACCTTTTCGAGATCAACTTCTGGATCAATTCTTTTATGTGTTCATTCAAGTATTAATGAAGTGTCTACCATAGATCAGGCTCCGTGTTGGACAGCAGAAGCTTGGCGGCTGGGCCCTACCTGCCCAGGGATCACAACCTGGCAGTATGGCTGCTGCCCTGCCCATCTGCAGCACAAGCATCCCCAGGAACTGCATCTGCTTGTCTTTTGGGGTTCACTTCTACCATGCTAGGCCTCAAACCCAATGCTTTAACAACCTCAAAGAGACGATACTTTCCTGCAAATACCATGTTGGTTTTTACTTTGTTCCTCTGATTTGCTGTCTCCTCTACGATGCGTCCCCATCACAAAACCCTGGACAAATTCAACTTACCAGGTACTATACAAATAGGACATAGCAGCCCAGTATCTCTTCAGTACTTATTCAGTGGGAGAATTACCCTCATCACAGAAGAAAATGTGGGGGCAGGACCATTGACTTTTCTGTTTACTATTATCTGGGAGAGTCTTGCTGCCCCATTATCACAAATACAGCCCCCTTATCACAAATTCAGAAATTAGACAGCTCAGTCCAAGATCAACACTTAAACTTCAACGAAAGATAATGCTTTTCCTTCCCTCTCCCCAGCTAAGAGCAATAGTTGACAGTCTTCTCGTTTGGGGGGAAAATACATAGCTCTGTACCTTTCCTCTGCTGGTCACTGTCTCAAACAATAGAGCTTAGGTAGGCTGGACAGAGAGGAAAGAATGGAATATCCTGCTGGACTTGTGCCTGGCACTGTCACAGGTGGCCTGTACTCTCTGCCTGCCAGATAGTAAAGTGATTTAAGTCTGGTGGGCATCTTCATGAGTTCCCTGAAGGCTGCTCAGAGTCCCCTCCAACCCCATGATTCTGGGATGCGTTTGCTTCCTGCTGCCATTCCTTGGTCTTGAAGTGTCCCAGTCTTACCGCTAAGATTCTCCCTTCTGGAGCCCCTCCCCATTCAGGTGACCAGTCCTCTTAGGCACAACTTCTAGTGGCCTAGAGTCTGTTCTCTCTAGCAAGGTATTCATCTGGTCACAGGAAACAGCCCTCCCAGGGCAGCTAACCTCACTCTCCATGAGCTCTGTGTCTCACAGTTGCAGGGAACATTCTCAACTGATAGTCCCACCAAGGTCCCAATCACCAGCCCAAATGGGGATGATGACTGTCCCCAATGGAATCTCCACACAAACCCTCCTTATCTTATATGTAATCTCTCCCTTTGTGCTTATTAAAAGGACAAAGGATACAAGTAACAAAACCAACTCTTAAAGATCTCCTTTGCAAATCCTACAGAGGGAGACACCACTCCATTCTAGACTGAGTCTCTCATGCCATGAGCACCTCTGTAAAGAAGTGAAAGAGTCCTACTTGACATCCTATGACACTGGCCTTCCTCATTAAGAAGTGTTCTTTTTTAATGGGGGATGGGGAGGGAACCCTTACTTAGCTTTATGTTAACAGAAAAGATGAGATGAGATTTTAGGAGTATTGGCATCACTTCTATTTAGTAACTCTGAGTCTGACTTAAGCTTGATTCTTTTCTCACTACTCTCAAAAATTAAAAGAGCTGATCTACAGCCTGAACCTTCTCACTAGGTGGGTACGGCGTTCATCATCTTGCTGGCCATTTTCACCAGTGAGCAGTCTCCAAGAAGGAGGTGGAAAACTCTGCCACAGAAATATTTAAAGATCATTAATTAATTTTTTTCTGAAAGAAGTTCAAGGCACAGTTAAGTTCTTTTTACTCTTCTTTTTGGACGACTTATTTTAAGTGAGCCACGGAAGTTTAACTACAGGTTCAAGTGTGCTGTAAGATAAAAAAGGTTGAAAAATACTGTTCTAGGGGCAGTGTCTGTGGCTCAAGGAGTAGGGCGCCGGCCCCATATATCAGGGGTGGTGGGTTCAAGCTTAGCCGGGGCCAAAAACTGCAAAAAACAACAACAACAACAATACTGTTCTAGACACTGGCGTATCTGACTCCAGAAGTTCAATAAATCTTAACAGAGTCAAAAAGTACTAGAGAAACACCTGCTATCAACTAAATCCCCAATAACAACAGTCTTCACAAATTATCCAAGTATAAGAAATCCTCATCTCCCCGGAGCTGAAGCCTGCAGTGACCTCTGATCATACCACACACTTTAGCCTGAGCAGCAGAGTGAGATTTTATCTTTTAAGGGAGAAAAAAAAGGAAGAAAGAAAAAGAAGAAAAAAAGAAAAAAAATCTTCATCTAAAAAGGATAAATTTCAGACTCACGTATTAAAGACATAGCTGACAAAAAAGATACAAAAAGTGACTAAGAGGTCAGGAGTTTATGCCCCTGGCTCTTGGCCTATGGAGTTTTATTTTGATTGGGTGTTTTCCTGCCCATAATGGAAGCAGAGGATGAAGAGGGGTTGCCAGCACTAAGAACTGACAACACTAAGAAAGGATCTATGACACAATGACAGCAGGTAACACAAAAAAGCATAAAATACAGACACAAAATTCATAAACAATGCTATGGCAAAACGGTTAGGACTATGCAGTCCCCGCACATCTGACAACTAAATCATGCTCAACATATTTAGCTAATGTTTTTTTAAAAAGGATATACGTGGCACACAAAAACAAAAAGTTATATCCTAAACAGTTAAAATGCTCAAACTGGTGGTACTGAAAGAGGGTAAACCCACAGCTATCCAGAATTTTCCATTCTGTGCTAAATATTTAAAATTCACCTGATTCTTAAACTTTAGTAACATTTATGATGCACTAAACTGTTACTTTCACAAAAACAAACTGGTCTCAGTTATATCAAAAGACAAAAGCCTGATGTCCAGTGAGAGCTCTGTTAGAAAACTGTCCCACCCCTTAGGAGTCCCTGCCTATCTCCCTTGTCCTCAGAAGGACAGGGATGGGCCTGGCCACAGTCACCAGCATGGAGTGCAGTCTGCACTATAAAGAGAGGCCCACAGGCATGGGGAGGCCCACAGGCTCAGCACCCTTATGTCTTCAATTATGGACACACCATGCCTGGCAGGGCAAGGGCGAAAGAAAGAGGGGTGGCAAATCCTGAAACTGACCTTTGGCTGCAGAGTGAGTGGTGAGCAGGCCTCACACTCTGCAGAGATTTCTGTGCTGAGATCTGAGGCATTAGGCCACCTGCCAGTATTTCACTTCCTGTATGTAAATCTTCACCAGGCACCTGAACGAGCCAGGCAGAACTTGAAAAGCACTGTATCTCTTGGTCAGAACACCATCTCCTCTCCAAACCCTCAAAATCACCCCTAAGACTAGGTTTCTTATTCAGTGATTTCTTAATGAAGACATTAAAACTCCTTCACTAATCTTAAATAATCAGAAGAAAACTACTGAGACATCCAAGAAGACAACAGAAATTATTTTCCAAATGGCAAAATTCTGACAAAGAGATTATCAAATAATTTTCCCCAAATCATACAATTAAGCCCAGCACTAACCTGAGATAGAGACACAGAGCTCATTTTTAGACACTCTTGGCCAATGGCACAGCCTTCATGCTGGTCCCTCTCTGCTAGAAGCATCCCACACAGTTCCCAAGCCAGCTACACCTGCCATACTGCCCTTGCTCTTGACTGAGTGCCTTGTTTAGTTTGGTGATGTCTGAGGAAGTATCTGTTGGAGCATTACTGAGAAAGGTCTCCACACTTTCAAGAAGGAGAACCCAGGGGAGACAGCATCTCTCTGCCTCTGAACACCATGGTGTCTAATTTCAACACCAGGAAATGCTAAAGCCATCTGCAATTAGGAGGGAAATCAGTTTCCCGCTAAGGGAAATCTTGGTGACACCATTGAGTCACTGATTCAATCAGCCTTGAAAGTCTACTATCTCTGGATTTTGCATAGTATAAAGTAAATGTCTTTTCTGTTTAAGCCAAATGAATTTTAATTTTCTGTTACTTGCAGCTGAAGGCATCTAAATTCAATATTCTATGCCAAAATATATGCCTAAATACACTGATCTTTTATACAAACACCTCAAAAATGTGAAATAGATGATCTGGAAAAAACAAGCTCCATGAAGCTCCACAGGGAACACAGCTGCAAAAGTACAGACGACTCATCTCAGTATTTACTGCAGGAGGCGAAAGTTAGAAGTAGAGGTTAAGAGGACAGGCTCGAGGTTCAATCTTGAAGTTTGCTCAGTTTGTCTGTACAACCTGGGGGAAGTAATTTAACTTCTCTAAGTTTCCATAATTCATGAGGATAACAGGATCAGAATATCCTCCTCTTAGGAATGTTCTGAGGATCAAAGTAGATAATGCTTGTAGAAGGGTTAGCAATCTCTGAAATATAATAAATGCTCAAAAATGTTACTTGCTGTTACTTTTATTCTCTATATACCTTATAGGTCATTTTCCAGAGTAGCCTTTTATTTGATTTGATGGTCATAAAAACAAGTAAGTTTGATACTCCTGATAGGTAAAGAAGTGGCCTCAAAGAGGCCACCTATGTATACTTAGTTAAGACTTGAACCTGGTACATCTATCGTCAAACAAAGAACAACAGAATCTTACATGGGAAATAAAATCACAACTGCAAAAACACAGGGAGAACTGATCTAGAACGGGGAAAATGCTAATTGTCTTCCTAACAGTGATAGCAAGGGAAGAAGCACTATGTCACCACAACTCTTTTTTTTTTTTTTTTGACAATTTATTTTAAGTGAAAGTGAGCCACAGAAGTTTAACTACAGGTTCAAGTGTGCTGTAAGATAAAGAAGTCTAACTAATAGTTAAAACTTAAATGTTTGTTCAGAGTGACCAGATTTTCCAACCTTTCATGTAAAGTGATAGCTCAAACATGTCAATAGAAGCAAGGCATGTTCTAAGTAATCTAAACTAGTCTGCACTTTCCATCTACTAGCATGGAGTCAGAGATCAAAAGTGACACGTACTCTACTGGGTAAACTCACAAAATAGGTTCATCAAGGAACCAAAACACGCAGTTGTAGTCACTGACAATTCTTACTACCCCTTAAGAAATACATTTTCCATTAGATGGCAGTGTGAGGCCAGATCTAAACCTAAAAAGGGTTGGCTCCAAGCCACAGGAAGACCCTGGCCTGTAGATTATGTGAAGAGACAGAAAACTATGGGAATGTTCCTAACACCTTAGCACTCCCTTTCCAGTATGAAAACAGTCTGCAGTAATGGCCCACAGAAGCATGCAAATCAACAGGAATCATTCCAGAACATTCTCACACCCTGCGTACAGTGAGGCCCAGTTGCAGTTGTGTCACTTACTCTGCTTGCAACAAAGAGAACACATTTTCTTGGTTTGGCAGATGGAAGATGGAAGGGGGAGGTTAATACAGTACAAGTGGGTGTTGGTAGTTCTTTTGATTGTGTTTATATCATACTTATTTCTTTTTGCTTTAAATTTTTAGCAACACTGTTTATAGTGTTTTAAATTTTATAAGTTTGTTTTTGATCAAACACAGTTTCTGGACTTAAGCACTATCACAATCCTCTTATTTTTATAAAAATTCTAAAGAAAGCTGGGTGTGGTGGCTCACACATGTGATCCCACACTTCGAGAGGCCAAAGCAGAAGGATCACTTGAGGTCGGAAGTTTAAGACCAACCTAACTAACAAAGAAAGACTCCAGTGCTACAAATATTTTTTTAAAATAGACAGGCATGGTGGCACACACCTGTAGTCCCACCTACTCAGAAAGCTAAGGCAGGAGGAATCTACTTGAGCACAGGAGTTGAAGGCTACAGTGAGCTATCACTGTGGCACTACATTTCAGACTGGGTAACAGATGCTCTTTTGAAAAAAAGAAACAGAAGGAAAGAAGGAAGGAAAGGAAGTAGGGAGGAAGGGAGGGAGGAAGCCACTTTTCCTTTTTCTAAATGTAGCGGAAAAACTGGCCACCTTTTCTGTAGAAAAGCCAAACCCATTAGAAAAAATTCAGATCTGCATTGCCCATAAAACCAATGTAGAAAGAAAACAGATACCAGTGATGCATCAGTGGCTATCCTGGGCAGATATCCCCAAGTAAAAACTCCCCCAAAGTTGGACAGCATATAAAAACAGGGCAAAGTTCCATTTTTCTGCCCTTGCTCCAATATACATACTGTCTCCAAAACATTACTTATAAATATTCTCTCATTAGGCAATTGAGTATTAACTTCAAGAAGTAAAACCTAGTAAAGGCTTTTACTTGGTATGAATCTGTCTTACCTTCTTTTCTGTTTTAAATAGTTTATATCCATTACAGGTTAAGTCATACAAAGAACACATATATTTGTGACAATCAACATCGTGAATCAGAAATATAGACCTTTTAACAAGTAAATCCTAGTCTCAATTCAAAGTGAAGTTATTTTTCTGAGCAATTAGTAACATTTTTATAAGTATCTTGGCACCATGTGTGCAAAAACATCAGTTAAAATTTAGGATATGAAAGATTTTTAATAGTCAAAGGCAGCCAATAAATGCCAGTTGTTAAACTTGTGGGCTGAAAAACGACAGCAGGCAAGCTGGGTCCACCAATAAAATATTTATTAAACTCTGACTCACACCAAAGAGCAACAAGGAAACTATATTGTGTTACTCTCACTTGCTTTTTCATATTCAGATGAACTTGCCACAACACTACCAGGGCCTCCCGTTGTTCCACTTTGTATACTGGACTCTTAGCAGTAGAGAATTTCCATCAACATTCACATGGCAAACACCAGAAGCTGATTCATCTTCCCAAGGCAGCCTCACCACTCTATTCTGACAATTCATTAGGACCAGAGTATTTTATGATAAGCACTCATAATTCTTCAAACTTTCTTAATATATTTCAACAAATAATATTAAACCCTGATTATTCCTTCTCTAATGACATTTAAAAAAAAAATAGGTCCTCTACTTTCTTTTAATTATAAAAGAAACCTCCAAATGTCATTAATAAACAGAAATAAAAGGCATATACTAAGGATTCTAAGCTGAATGCACTATTCTCTATGGAGACCAAAGCATTTATCTAAAAAATATTAAATGAGCCAGGGAAATAAAGCTCACCCCAACATTTTACAATCTGCCTTTCCTTTTTTATTTCTCTAAAATAAGATTTCTCTGAGGTCAAAGAAGTCAATGCCGCTTTCATGACAATATCTTAAAAAGAAAAAGAAACTGGTATAGGCATATTTTTAGCCAAAACATCTATCTCTTCCTTTGGGTTCTATACTTCGTCCTTCTTTCATCTTTTATTTTCATAATTCCTGGTATCTCTATCCTTTCTTTTGATATGAAAAACTGCAAAAGGCTTTTAGATGGGCAGATTATTGGATGACCTTTCTCTGCCCACAGAGCTTTCTCATGCTCTCTGATGGTCTGTGCCTTTCTCTGGTGATGGGTGATGACCACTGGTACCTGTGTTAGTGACACAGGCGACAACCCCAGGAGAGCTGGTACCAATGCCGAGAGGCTTCCTGTTCACAGAGGTGCATGGCAGGTGAGGATGCAACTGACCCCCCATGCAGTAGAAGTGGTGGCTCCACATCTTTTGGCCACCTCATTGCCTGTACTATGTCTCTGCCATGGACTTTGCCTTGAATTTGTTCTCCCATTATTTACTGAGTTGACTGAGCTCTGACATAATGTTCATTTTATATTTGTATAAGAACCAAGAATTACCCCTTTTCAAAAATTAACCTTAAACATTTTAGATTAGCCCATGGGTGAGCAAGTATTTTTTAAACTAAAGTAACAGCTGAAAAGAAAAATTTAATTTTATTCCCAGTTAAGTACTTCTTGAAAAAATATACGTATTATTTCAAAATTTTAACATAATCAATTGTCTCATACCCTTAAGTCATTTAAAAAACAGAAGTTTCCTGGCGAGAGCAGTGGCTCGCGCCTGTAACCCTAGCACTCTTGGAGGCCAACAGCAGGTGGACTGCTTGAGCTTATAAGTTCAAGACCAGCCTGAGCAAAAAGCAAGACCTCATTTCTACTAAAAATAGAAAAACTGAGACAAGAAGATCGCTTGAGCCTAAGAGTGGAGGTTGCTGTGAGCTATGACACCACGGCACTCAACCCAGGGCAATAGCTTGAGACTCTGTCTCAAAAAAAAAAAAAAAGTTTCCTAAGTGGCAGAGGAATGAACAAATAATATACATCCAAGAAGAGCAAAGAATCCTAGTAACAATGACCAACTTTTACTAGATGGACAGATTACTAGACGTCTGTGTTCTAAATGTTTACCTATACTCACTCACTGAATCCTTACAACCACTCTAAGAAATAGGTTCTATTTTGCACCCGAGGAAACTGAGCAAAGAGGAGTTCATTAACTTACTTAAAGTCCCAGGGTTAGTTAAGTAGTAGAGCCCAGACTCAAACTGAGAGGGCATGGCTCCAGACTAAACTACCTCTCAGAAACCTGAGCACTGTTAGTGCCATTATTCCTCACTGCCATTGCCAACGTTACCAGAGGAGTATCCTGCAATATATATGGTGCCCACAGACAGTTCAAGCTTAACCTCCTTTTGGGTAGCAGGAATAATGGGTATAATAAAGACAATCAAAGGCTGAAAAGATATGAGAAGGTAGAGAAAACAAATAGGTTATATGTCAAAATGAAAGTTGAGAAAATCAATGTTTTGATAATAAACATCAGAATGAATCCCAACTTTGAGCATTTTATCTAGGTCTCCTATAAAATATGCACAATATCCTCACACTCATTTCGCCTTGTATAAAACTGGCTCCTGGTTATAGAGGAACAGCCCAAGGGGCCATCCTGCTCCACACTTTTGTGGCAGCTGGAAAGAAGCTGTCAGGAGTACTACAAAATCTATTCATGCTTGAAAATGTGCTGTTAGCATTCTTTTCTGGACTTTCTTGATTTTTCAACTCTTGATTTATAAGGCACCTGAAGCCCTTAAAACAGTCCTAGAATGATTCATAGTGTCAAAGTACTTCCAAGATTACCTAGGACAGTCCAAGCTCACTAAAAGCTGCTAAGCCCCAGGACTTTTTCAACACACAGTATCTTTTCAAGACAAATGTGCTACCTCCCTCTGAGCCAGGTGGTGGAAACCACAGTAGGTGGGAAAGAAACTTGCTAATTGAATTACTAATGATCTTCAGCTATGGGTCTGAAGATCATATATATAAAGATAAGTGGAGAATTTTCCCCATTTGTAGAAAAACCTAAATAAAACTATGGTTATAATATTAGCAGAACTACAGTAGAACCTCTGTAAGTTGACCACCCAAGGGGCTATAACAAACTGGTCAATATGTGGAGGTGTCAGAAGAAGGAACTAGGCCTATTGTACTGATATGTACATGTGTACATGTCCAGTCTATGAAAATTAGGTCAACTTAAGGAGGGTGGTCGACTGAGGTTCTACTATAATTTATCACCTTCGGTAAGCACTCAGTATTTATCTCCAGAAGCAGAATCACCAAGGCCAGAAAATAAACTATAACTAATATGTTAGATATACAGTTTAAATATAAAAGTACTAATTGTAAAATTTACTAAAACATTATGCTAGGGATTAAATAACCAAACTCCAGATTCAGATATAAGGTATTATTTACCTACAATTCTAAAGACTAAAGTTAATACATTTGGACTAATTAAAAATTATAGGCAGAAGTTATAAACAAAATTAAAGATGATATTGAACCTAGTAATTCTAAAATATTTCTATTACACATTCTATTTTAACTTTATATACCACCTAAATATTAAAATTTACTAACTCCAGGTAGCATATTAAAGCTTAAATCATTAAAAGCATTACTTATCAGGATATCACTTTTCTTTCTCAAAAAATGTAAACTCAAAAAAACTAAAGAGGTAAGCAATTTTTGCCGAAAGTTTTAACTAATTGCAATATTCACCCACAGCAAAGCTGACCAGGCTTCAGAAATAACACTGTCTCTAAAAAATTGAGGTGTCTTCAGTTGTGCTTCTCGGGACATTTTTGGATTTTGAATCCCTTTACTACACATACATAACACTTTTCAGCAACTGAAAAATGAAACTGAAAGCAAGATGATACTCTTTTTTTTGAGACAGTGTCTCAGTTTGTCGCCCGTGGTAGAGTGCCATGGCATCACAGCTCATAGCAACCTCAAACTCTTGGGCTTAGGCAATTCTCTTGCCTCAGCCTCTCAAGTAGCTGAGACTATAGGTGCCCAACCCCAACACCCAGCTATTTTTTGGTTAAAGTTGTCATTGTTGTTTGGCAGGCCTGGGCTGGATTTTAACCCACCAGCTCCGGTGTATGTGGCTGGCGCCCTTAGTCGCTGAGCTACAGGCGCCAAGCCCCAAGCCAATACTCACTTTTGAATATCAATGCCAAGCGGATTAGCAGGACGTAAGGACAAGGGAGTAATTCCTTTATTCCTATCAGTACGCATATCATAATAATTCATTTCATCAACCCAAACAGCAGACTGATCCAAAATGCCTACAAAAAAAAAAACAAGGAACACAGGCTTAAGAAGATAAAAAAAACTCCCCTAGGCACATTCTAAGTCTTAACATACTGATTAACTTCTTAAAGACCTAGTACAAATGCCTGTTAAATAATTTTTAAGAGATCTGAGGGCATAACAGCTCAGAATTTTTAATGACTATTTTTAAAACTCCAAGAATCTATAAAAAGGCAAAAATAATACAAGTTGACCTATGATTTCACCGTATATTATTCAATAGAAAGGACAAATGAAGCCTCTGGATAAAAGTTCCACTAAAAGCAAATATAGTCTACAAATAGTAAATATAACATATACAATGTACATAGTAATGTATACAATGATATGACCTACAATATTTATTTAAGAGAATATTCTAAAATCATGTAAAGTTTTATAAAGCAGCTGGGAAATATGTAAGCACAAAATATTAAAGTCAAACATTAGTTCAATAGAAGCCTTTTTGTTTATGATGATGGCTGAAAAACCGTCATGCATATACTATATTTAAGATTTTGAGTTTCTTCTTCTAGGTTCCATAAGCTACCTAAGATATTAGAATACTGATGTTTTTTAAATGATTCTTGAAAATTCTCAAGATATATCTTTCATTTTCTTTTCCTCTACAAACATGGACATATTTTCATGAATAGTTATGCAAAATAGCATACCCATGGCTATTTTTTATTCATTTTACTATAATTAATGCTGGAAATTTTCTAGGTGGTAAAAATAGCAGGATTTTTTTCCATAGTATGCTGAAATCAATTTGGTAGGTTCAACAAAATACCCAACAATTAAATAAGCCAAACACCTTTCAAGGAATGAGTGGCTTTAGCAATGGAAATGACTAGGTAATTCAGGGAAAAGTGAGTGTGGGTCAGGAGAGTAAGACATCATCTCTAAAAGTAGCATCTTCCTTTATGTGACTGAGTTCTTTATCATTCAACCCAGCACAGGACTTAGCTGCTACTACCTCCAGGACACTGGCTGCTCTAGAACAGGAGCCAAGTAACAGGGAACACACAGGATGTACGCCACCTCTGTGGGGGAGGATAGGAAGGGTTCCTAGAATAAGGCTAATTAAATACCAGGCTACTTGTAGCTGCATAATCAATCTTTAGTGAACCCACTAATCCTCTCAGCACCCATAGTTGTGCCAGTAGGCAACAGGTGACATTGTCAAAAGTTATGCCCAATCCAGACACCCTTGAGTCCAGTTCAATATACCTTTATTTGGTCTACTATGTGCTAGGTCCTGGGCTGGGTATTTTAAAATAACATTGTTATATCCACAAAGTTTTCTTTATCTGCTATTTAACATGTTGTAAGAAGATATTAAATTTTATCAAAATGTTTAAGTTCCTCCAGAACACTGTATAACAGGTTCCTGCTGTCATTTTACAGTTCAGTTTTTAAAGATACTAAACAAAAAATAAAAATGGAAAAATTATATTTATATGTACATACGTAAGCATACTCGTATATGTAAATGCATGTAAATGTTACTTTGAATTTTCCCTTAATTCCTTAGATTGTTATTTACTAAAAAAATTCTAGAAATTTGTGGAGAATAATGCTATAGAAAAGCTCTATGCTCTAATAGGCATCCTCAAACTACAGCCCACGGGCCACATGCAGCCCGCCTAGGACATTTATCTGGCCCGCCGGGTGTTTTTGCTGCCGCTGCCTGTCCTGCTTAGCAGCCGACTCGTCCCGTCCCGGGGCCCGCAGTCCGGCCCTCCAATGGTCTGAGGGACAGTGAACTGGCCCCCTGTTTAAAAAGTTTGAGGACCCCTGCAATAAAAAACAAAAACAATTTATACAATGACTTACTTTTCCATATAAAGAGAAATACTGCCTGGGTTTAATTATGCCCATGATATTCCTACATTATACAAATATTTATCAAGTACTGACTATGTGCAAGACCTTATAGGACCACAAAAATGAGGAAGACAGGAGAGACAAGCATGAACAGAAATAGGTATAAGGAAAATAATGAGAAATTATAAATGTATCGTGTAAGGGACTATGCTAGGCACTTTCATGTTCTAAGTCATCTAATACCATGAAGTAGGCAATGTTATTATTCTACTTCCATCCCCCCCAAAACTAAGCATTAAGGTTACACAGCTAGTTGTGGTCAAAACCCAGGTTAGAATTCAGAGTATGGCCCCTCAGACCAAGTTTCTAACATTGCTGACACAAGGAAGCAAGTGGTAAGTGCACAAAACAGGAAAACATGAAGTGCTGTGGAGTTCAGGAAGGCTGATTATTACTAGTGTGGAGGTCTAAAAGCAGATCTAAGCCAGGCAACATTTCACCCACCAAGGCCTGGAATAGAGAAAATGAAGGAAAATGGAATATCATTTACATAATATTGCTAATTTGGCTAAATTGATAGGATATTTCACCTCAAATTTTAATTGTATGATAGTTTAAAAGAATGGCATTATATTCCAGATCAAGGAACCAAAACTGGTATCCAAAATGTTAAATGAACAGATTTTAAGAAGTTGGAAAGACAGTCTGTATGAACATCATCCTTCGGTCTTACTGTTAGTTCAGCAAACTGCCTTTTCAAAAGTTATGCTGTCTTAATCAGCGTTCCACTTGTTGGAATAAACATAAACTGAATCTAAGTTGAGATAAGAGAGTAGGTAAATTTCACACACATCTACATTTGAAAAGACAAACTCATTTTTACTTCTTCTTTAGAATAAAGTCATGAAGGGATTCACCTATTTTTTCAGGTTTGAGGAGCTTGAAAGAGACTGTTGAGGTTCCTTTGCCACCCGACTTAGTTGTGACAATAATGTCTCCTTTGTCATTTTTGGCTTGTCCCACTCGACACACTATTTTACTTGCAGACATCCATTCTGCAGTCAGGAGGCAGTTATGTCCACATATTGTCAAGCCTGAAAGTAAAAGCATGTACATAACAAAATTCAAAGAATTTAAACATGTATATTACATTAAAAAAATACAGAAATAACATTTCCTTATTCAATAGTTGAATTTATTATTGAATATACCCAATATTCTTGCAAGCATACCATTGTCTCTATGGGTTTTTTTTATCTGTTTTTCTCTAAGAGTTAAGACTTCTTTCAGAATATATTTAAGTTTATTAAAACATCAGTGGAATAATAAAACAATTGACCACAATAATTATGTCTAGGTATTCTAGATTATTTTGACTATGAGATCTTAAATTGCTTTCAGAGCTATTAGAAGGGAAATTATTGCTATTACTAGATGTCTATGTTATTAATGTAAGTATTTAAAGGTATTAATAAATTTACATATCATCTCCTGAAAGCATTCTGTATTCATCCATCTTCTTGAAAATAACCTACATGTACTTTTTCCAGTGTACATTTATACATGGTATTATAGAATGAACTAAAAGTAGACCATGTATTTTAAACACAGGCTATGGTAAATCCAGTTTAATGTTTTCAGGTATTAATGGATTATCTATTTTTTACATCCACACATGAGTTCCTATAATGGTAGTTTCCTGCTGCCTTTAGTGTTCTAATGAAATTGTCACTATACCACATTCTACTCTTACAGTAAATCCACACTCCCAAGAGGTCAACTCATGATGTCACCTCCTGCATACCATGTGAATTAAAATTTAGGCAATAACCAAACAGAAGGCACCAAAATATGAGTGAGTAAGGCATGTCCCCAGGCAGAACACCAGTATTCCACCGGACTGACCAGCTAATCTTCTAACTTATTTCCTTTGCATTTTCCATTTCTACAAAAGGGACCAATGTAATAAATATTTACAGAGAAAATAAACTAGAATTTTGTGGTCTAATTTCTAGACACTAGAAAATAAACTAGTGTCTATGTGGCATAGACCCAGGCACTTCACACTTTTCCTTTCTCTTTAATTGACTTTGCATATTGCTCAGCAGTCAAGTTTGGCAAGTGCAATCAGACACCAAAAACACCTCAACTAATGCCAAATCCGATCTTTAAAATGGAGCAAGACACTGAAACCAGTTTTTATTACAACTTAAAGCACTACTTAGTAAGATTGTTATGCTAGCCATAAAGGACTAAAAACAACTACATGTTTAAGATATATTTGTATTGCTTGAAATAATGAATTTAAAGAGTTTTCCTCAAACATCTATTATTTATTGTATGCAACCTTTTCTAATAATAGCATTTATAAGTTCCTTTAGGACTAAGTTATCAATTGGTTTTTTTTTAAGGTTTAACAACACAATTTCAAATGCATTTATAATTTAAAATCATTTTTTCAAAATGGATATATATTTGATATCTTTTCTGATAGTCAATTTTTTTCATGAAAAATTTAAACAATATAAGGAATTGAAAGTGTCTCCAAACCCTATCTCCCAAGAAAAATACTGCTAACACTTCAATGCACATTTGTGTGCTCAAGTAATTTTATGCATACATAAGCCAGTCTATATATTTTTAAAGTAAATGTTTTCATTTGTAAGCTGCTTAACTATATCTTCTGATATCACTCCAAGTCAATACACAACTTAATATTTTTTAATTTATTAATATCAAAAAGATTCTTGTGATTTTAAATCTTAACTCACTTCAGAAAAAAATTAGCTTCAGAGCATAATGTAAAGTCATTATTAATATAAGCTTCCTATAAGAGAACTATCTTAAGATTAAAACTAAGGCTCAGAGGCACCAGCCATGTACATCTAAGGTGGCGGGTTCAAATCCCTCAGCCCAGGCCTGCCAAACAACAATGATGGCTGCAACCAAAAAATGGCCGGGCGTTGTGGCAGGCGCCTGTGGTCCCACATACTTGGGAGGCGGAGGCAGGAGACTCGCTTGAGCCCAGGAGTTGAAGGTTGCTATGAGCTGTGATGCCATAGCCCTCTACCCAGGGGGTTAGCTTGAGGCTCCGTCTCCAAAAAAAAAAAAAAAAAAAAAACTAAGGCACAGGATCAGATTTCACATATAAAAACACATTGATTTAAGCAAACATGAATGGTAGTCACGAAGGTATAAGTTGGCACAAAATCACTCCAGAACAATAGTTTATACATCTGGTCACAGCTGTTTTCATGATTCCTCTAATCTAATATCTGATCTGCATTTTTACTACAAAAATTAATAATCAGTAAATAATTTGAACATGGATTCAAATATATCTTTTGAATGTCATGAAAAGAAAGTCAAAAGACCTGTTTCTTGATTTCTTAAGAACACTTTGGCTGAGCTACTAAAAGCTAAGAAATCTGCTTCATGAAATATAATAATAGCACCTTTTTTTAAGTAACTTTTTAAAGTAGAATTCCAAGTAAAGTAATTTTTATAATGTTTCACTTGGCTAATGGTAGATATCATCTGAGTTTAAAACACTTAAAAATTATTTAGCAAGTTAAGTTTTGCTTTTTCAAAAAAAAAAAAGATTTCTTGGCAATACATAAGGCAGGTTGTTAGTTGAACTAGCAAGGTTAATAAAAGTAATACATACTTAGTCATGTAAGAATAGCATTACCTGAAGCTAAAACAAAATAGAAATTTATATAGACTAGTAACTATCAAGTTTGGGAGCTCACGACAACTGCTAGTTAAAATTTTGGACATAACATCCACCTGTCTGATAGATTTCCAAAAATTCTGGGCAATTTTCTACTTGGGTAAAGAAGTATCTTAAAATGAGCTATTTGAAAAATGAAGATATAGGATTATATAACACCATCTTTCCAAGAATAAATTTAAGTGATATTTACTAATCAAAAACTATACTTAGAGAAAAAAAAATGAGATGTACTTAAATAATACTACCAAAAAGAATCAGCCAAAAAGTGCAAAACTCAGTTACTAAAGATAGTGTTGAGTTCCAATTCAAATTTTTTTTTACAGGTTTTTTGGATGGCCAAAACCCAACCTATCAACCAGTAGCAATAATTCAGGGAAAGCAAGTACCAACTCATAATCTCAAGTACTTTACCAATGGGCCCCTCATCAGTTCAGAAATGAGTCAAGAAAACGTCTGAGTCTAGAATGAATTCATGTGAGAAGCCAGACTCTACATTCAGTAGCACACACTGGGGTCTTTTCCTTCCTCATTCTGAATGCACTGGTATAACCACAGGAAGAGTTCACAGGCAAAAGTTGGTAACTGACCATAAAATTACACTTAAAATTTGCTCTCTACCCTGGTAGCCCCTGACACCCATTTATATTTTAGAAAACAATGTTTAGGCTCCATCTTCAGAGACTGAGACTAAGCAGGCCAGAAAAATTTATTTTTAAAATTATAGGGAGATAAACAGAAGCCAGGGCTAGAAGCACAGACAGATACAAACATTCCAAGAACAGGCCAGCAGTAAAGGTCTCCAAGTCACGGAGCAGGGGGGCACAGGGAGAAATGCACTATGAAAACTAACATCCAAAAATATTTACACCATGCCCACTGGATACATGGCACTCCACCTTCCCTGTCATTGAGCTTAAATTCTACTAAAAAAGATAAAAAGCATAAACTAGTTCTAAAAACTCTGACTTCCTTTAAATGGGATGCACAAGTTGGCAAGATTATGTGCCCAGCAGGTAGCATACAGATAGGAGCCAAGCGGTAGCCACATCACCAGGAGATGAGGTTTAGATTGGCTTTGAGGGGCGATAAGGAGCAGAGGCATAATTCACAGAACACTTGAGAAGGAACACTTTGTATTAGGGGTGGGACCAAAGAGCACAAAAATATGGAGGCAGTTATTTTGGCAATCTAAGGGATGGAAGCTAAGGAAACAGGGACAAATCTCAGCCACAGGAAACTTTCTAAAGGACTTAAAAGGCAATATAGGTCAAGCACAGTGGTTCATGACTAATCCAAGCACTCTGGGAGGCAGAGGTGGGAGGATTACTTGAGGTTAGAAGTTTAAGACCAGCCTAAGCAAGAGCAAGACCAAAAAATAGACAGAGAAATTAGCCAGGTGTAGTAGCTATTTGGGAGGACTGAGGCAAGAGGCTTGAGCCCAGGAGTTTGAGGCTACAGTGATCTATGGTGACGCCACTGCACTCTAGCCCAATCAACAGAGCAAGAAGAAAAAAAAGAAGGGCAATAAAATAAAATTTGATAGAATAAAGTCAGAAAACCAAATAATGTCTTCTTTTTTTTTCAGATGGCTCTGCAATGACCACAATATTGTTTTTCTATCACTTTCACTACTCCAAAACTTGCCCAACACAAAAATACATTTACCAGCGTCCATCACAGAGGACGCTTGCCCTTACCTATGAGGTCGGTGGAGCCAGTGCCCAGGTTTTCTCCTCTAATTGTGACCTTTGTCCACGGTATTCCTTCATTTGGAGAGATCCCTGTCACAAGTGGGGGTTGCCGTGATCGAGACATTGTGCTTCAAAAAGCGAACTAGTGATCTAATTAAGAAGTAATCTGCTAAAAAGAAAGAAAAAAAGGATTGGTGCCAACTGACATAAAGCAAGGACTAAAATATAAGAAGTATGCTTAAACATGTAGTTCTAAATTTTTTAGCTGTCATTTAGCCAATCAACCAACATCTGCTAAACATTAAATTGCCAAGTTACTTAAGTTGCTAAGTGTTAAATACTAACACTCTAGTTAGTAGGGAGAGAAATAAATACAAAAGAATAACAGAAAACTAAGCCCTTGGTTCTAAAAATGTTCTGTATAATGACACATAGAACCTAATGTCACTATTTAGCTCTATGCCTACCTATGCTGCATCCTAAATAGATGACAGAAACTATTTTATTGTTTTACTCTCAAAGTTGTTTAAGAAAAATATTCTAATTATATGCAGAAAAATTAAAATATATTTATATTCCTATAGGTGTTACTGAATTTCACTTTACTTTGATAAACCCATTTCATAAGGTTATTATAAAGATTATGTAGGATAATCTTTGGAAAGCACAGCACCTAACATATAATAAGCAAACAATAAATAACAAAACCTCACTAGTAAACCCTATGGAGCTCAAGTGCTGAGGACTTCGCACCCCCCAGAAGGTAGCAATGTGGCTCTGAGCAGAATAGAGAACTTTACAGACTGTGACGTTAGACACTCAGGCCCCTGCCTCAACCCTGCACAGTCAGGTGGGAGATTAGAAGTTTAGTCTTTGAAAAAAATCAAACAAGAGGACCAGACCTCAGAAAGGCTAGGCATGGCAAGGTGTGGGAGGGTTGGGGGCAGGCTAAAAAGAGGGGGTCAGAGCAAACCTGGGCAGCCAACTGAAGGGCTCCTCAGGCCATCTCCCCTCTCCCGTCCTCAGCACTATCCACAGGTATATAAGCTCTCCCGGCTAACTCTACCCTGTCCAGACAACTAGAGCATTATTCTCCAGAGAAACTGAAGAGTTCTAAGGAAAAAAGCCCCAAAGATCCTGACATGTAAGTGTTCCCACAAAAAAAGAAGGGTTGTTTGCCCTTCTATCACCTGAGGTAAGGGCCAACTAACAGGCAAACTGCCCACACACAAACTAAATCAGATCAGCTATTAATAGCCACAGTCTAGAATGTGGAAGGTGTGAGGGGCACATGGGGAAGCTTCCCTTCCACTTACTAAAAGCAGTGATTTTCCACCAGTGTGCCATGAGAGTACCTTAGGTGTGCTGTGAAAATGTTTAAAGATCATTAATTAAATTATTTTAAAAAGAAGTTTAAAACCCACTAATACATTCTTCTTTTACTCTTTTTTTTTTATCAATATAATTTAAATGTGCCACAAAGGTTTAACTATAAGTTCCAGTGTGCTGTGAGAGAAAAACAAAAGGTTAAAAAACACTGTTCTAAAGGTTCAATGAAAATGAACTGAGGCAGATTAATAGGAGAAAAGGCCTACAAACTGATTTAACGTACATTAGGGTGGGGGACTTGCAGAAGGATGATTACCAAATAATAAACCAGATGCTTATATACTCTTCTCTATAGGGAAAGGGCAGATGGGTGAAATGCAGCCATTTTGAAGGGTAGTAATTTTTTTTTTTCTTGGAGTTTCACTTTGTCCCCTCGGTAGAGTGCTGTGGCATCATAGTCACAGCAACCTCAAACTCTTGATCTCAAGAGATTCTCTTGCCTCAGTCTTCCAAGTAGCTGGGATTACAGGAGCACCCCTACAGCACCCAGCTCTTTTTAGATACGGGGTCTCGCTCTGGCTCAGGCCGGTCTCGAACCTGTGAACTCAGGCAATCCACCTGCCTCAGCCTCTTAAAGAGTGCTAGGATTACAGGCATAGTAATTTATTTATTTCTTTTCTTTTTTTTGAGACAGTCTCACTATATCACTCTGGGTAGAGTACCCTAGTGTCATCATAGCTCATAATAACCTCAAACTCCTGGGCTGAAGGGATCCTCTTCCCTCAGCCTCCTAAGTAGCTAAGACTACAGATGTCTACCATAACACTTGGCTACTTTTTCTATATTTAGCAGAGATGGTGTCTTGAACTCCTGGAGCTCAAGCAACCTCCCTCCTTTGCCTCCTAGAGTGCTAGGATTACAGGCACAAGCCACCATGCCCAGCCTGAGCGGTAATAAGTTTTAAGGGGAACAAATAGACATTTTGATCAGATAACGGTAAATAATGCTCTCTGGAAATTGAATGGGATCTGAAAACAGAAAACTGTTTGGACAAAGTTTATACTGGCTCCAGGCTACAAATGTTGATTTTTAGTCTCTTCCTTTGTGATGTAAGTGTTTATCTATTCTACTTAATGAAATTTTGGGGCAGATATCAAAGGCAATTGTGTTCCTCTTTGACAAGTCCAGTTTCTAGGTAAAGGGACTTCAGAGAGTAGCCTCATCCTGTGCTTTAGGAGAAACAGGAGAGGAGAGGGAAAGTCAGAGAGACTTTGGGGTTCCTTCTTTAGTTCAGCATGTTAAAAACCTTCTTAGAGTATCATGTTCTGAGTCCCAACACTGGACAGCCAAAGGGAGTCAAGAAAAATGTGTAAGAAAAATATATAAAGCAGATAAAAGACAAACAAGAAGAAGATCCAGAATAAAGAGAGATTGCAGGTTCTATGTGGGTTAAATTATGCCCTGTACCCCTCTAGCACCAAATTATGTATGTTGAAGTCCTCACCTTCAGTACCTCGGAAAGTGACTATATTTGGAGATAGGACTTTAAAGAGGTAATAAAGGTAAAATGAGGTTATATGGACAAGCTCTAATCTAATCTGGCTGCTGTCCTCATTAGAAGAGGTATTTGGACACACATCCCTACCAATAGAAGGCCACAGGAAGACTCAGGGAGATGGGAGAGACGCCTGGAAAAGATCCTTTCCTCATGGCCCTCAACAGATACTAACCCTGCTGACACCCTGACCTCACACTTCCAGCTTCTAGAATCATGACAAAGTACATTTCTAGTGTTTAATCCACATTGTATAGGGTACTTCGTTATGACAGCCCTAGGAAACTAATATAGCAAGGAACAGAAAAAAGAACTACAGAAGTATTGCAAAGTTTAATCCCAAATTAACATGTGCAGAGAAATTTTTTACCCCCAAAAGAACTGGATACCAAGAATAAAAGCTCTTGAAACTTTCAAAATGTTAAAAGAAACAAGATTTATATAGTCCTAATTAAAGTAGAAACTGACCACTGGTTTAAATGAAGTTGTAATAAGACCACAAAAGGCAGGTACGTGTTTGGGGAGCAGGGGAAGAGGGTCAAAAGGGGAATAATCATCTTTTATCTCCCACAATGGGAGACTAATAACTAATGTCTAAATCTGACTTTCAAGAAATGTCAGAGTAGATGAAGAATCTGTAAATGTATAGGTGGATAGCAGGAGAGAGCTAAATTAGTCTCAAGTGTACTGTCTAATAAAGTTTTGGACTGGCCTCTGTCCCTGGTTTCTAGGATAGGGACTCTTAAATCCCTGGAATTTTCCCAGTAATAGAAGTGTCTTTGTTATTCATAAGCCTCAAGACCATATCTGAGTTTAGGCCAACACAATGACCCAATATCAGGGCTGCCCATCCCAGAAAGATCATGTGATCACAGGGCTAGGGGTTGAGCAAAGCACTATCAAACTAACCTCCTCAGCACAGGGTGATGGAGAATGAATTCAATCAGCTCAGGCATGATTTAACAATGCCTACATGATTATTTAACACAAATAAAACAGCACAGCAAGCACCACAACAAAAGAAGGTCCAGAACATTATCATCCATCCAATAAACACAATAAGACAACTCAAAGTTATCTTGAGTTCCTCTCCTTCCCTATAGTAAGTACCCCCAAATCACATAATTGGAACCTTTCTGTCAGAATCAGAAGTCAATTATTCCTCTCAATTCTATTGTTGCCCTTCCACTTAGACCTTCATCTTCTCCCCCTGGATACTGCAACAGAGTTCTAACTGCTTACTCTATCTCTCCATGGCAATCTACCCTCAGCAGATGAGTTAGTTCTCCAAAATATAGATCTAACCAATATCATCTCAGCTTTTAAAAAAAAAATCTTTTAGGACGTCCACTGCTTTGAGGTCTCCAGTGCTCACAAACTCTTAGCTTCATGCTCAAAACCTGTCATTCATGATGTCATTTACCCTCCTTCCACTAAATAGAGTCTTTCCAAGTTTTACTCTTTACCAATATTTCAAGTCAAGCTTAAATGTTACCTTCTGTGGAAAATATCCCTGATCCTCCCCCTTCTATTAAGCTTGCACTACATAATTTTAATAGTTTCTGTTGTTAAATTTTTGGTAATGTATTTGGGCTTCCTCTTTGGAAACACTTGTTTAATCAACTCTACATTCCCAGCACCTGTTCTCAAACGTGGCACAAAATAAGCATGCCATATGACTCCCGAGAGAAGTCAAACAGATGTTTTCCGAATGTTCCATGGTGCCAAAGGAACACTGGAATTAAAACAGGACAAAGAACAAGGTAGCAGCACAAGGTATAAAGGAATGAATGAGGAAAGAGGATAGAAAGAGGACTGGTATTGGGATAGACTTGCAAAAACAAAAAGTAATGAGTAAAAGACAACTGAATACTACCGAATCAAAACAAATAAAATACTTAAGATTAAATTTTACAAAAGAAGTACAAAACTTGGGCTTTGAAAACTTAACAAAACATTGTTGAAAGAAATTATAGAGGACTCAATAAATGGAAGATAGGCAGACTTAATATTGCTAAGATGTCTATGCTCCGCAAGTTGACTTACAGATCCAACGCAATCCCTACCAAATTCCCAGCTAGCTATTCCTAAAATTCCATGGAAATGAAAAGGATCCAAAATAGCTAGAATAATCTTAAAAAAGAGAAACAAATTTAGAAGATTCATACTTTCTAGTTTTTTTTCCTATCCCTTCACAACAAAAAATACAGGTAACAGAAATAGATCCCCAAGATGACCTGACAGAAGAATTGGCAAAAACTTCTAAGAGGCCATAAGAAATACACTACTAAAATGTATATATATAAAATCATAATGAATAAATAGATAGGTATTCTTTTTTTTTTTTTGCAGTTTTCGGCCAAGGCTGGGTTTGAACCCACCACCTCCAGCATAAGGGGCCAGCGCCCTACTCCTTAGAGCCACAGGCACTGCCCATAGATAGCTATTCTAAAGAGAGAAATCGAAATTATAAAAAAAAGAACGGAAATTCTAGAAGTAAAAAATATACTATCTGAAATGAAAAATACATTGATTAGGTTGAATAGCAGATAGAAGATATTTGAAAAAACAGTGAACATGAATACAGAGCAATATAATTATAGAACTATCTTTGGATCTACCTTTAAAGACTGACTGTCACACTAGAAAAACAAAATTTTTCCCTGGAGCCATGGTGTTTTATGAGATTAAGATAGATCAAGAAATGTTGAGTTACACATGCTTCACCAGGCCTCGGGCTCAAAACTAGCATAAGTTAAATACAACTCACATGTGTTAAAGTACTAAGAAAAAAGTTAAGTCAGATATCAAAGTTTTAAAAGGCATTTCAAAGAAAAGGAAGTTCACTGCAAACAAATCTGTATGATAGAAATAGTAAAGGAAGTTCTTCAATCTGAAGGGGAAGTGATAGCTGACAGTAATTTGGAAGATTTTATAATGATGAAAAAATGAATTCATCAAAAGGATATAACACTACAAACTGTATATATATAGATAAGAACATCAAAACACATAAAACAAAAACTGATCAAATGATAGGGAGAGAAAGAGAAATATAGAGTCATGGTTAAAGGTTTTAACAGTCCCTTTCAATATTAATAACAATTATATAAAACAAAAAATCAGCAACACTACAGCAGATATGAACAATACTATTGATCAACTTTACCTAACTGACACTGATGAAACTCCTTTTCAAGTCCTATAGAATGTTCACTAAGATAGACCACATCCTGGGCCATAAAGTAAATCACAAAGAATTCTAAAGACTACAGAGAAATTAAGTTAGCAACAGCAATACAATATCCAGAAAAGAATGCAAGTATTCAGAAATTAAACAACATACTTCTAAATACCCCAACAAAAAGAAAAGAAAGAAATAAACAAATATTCTGAACTGAGTAACAAAAATATCAAAATTTGTGGGATGCCACCAAAGCAGTGCTTTAAATGCTTAGAGAAGAAATATTTGTTAACAGTCTAAGTAATAAACCCAAAGTAAAGGGGCAGGGGAGGGGAGAGTAAGAAAAAGAAGAAAAAGAAGCAGAACAGGAAAATTGTAAGAGAAGAAGGCAATAACACAGGGCCAACAGTTCATGCCTATAATCCTAGCACTTTAGGAAGCCAAGGCAGGAAGATCCCTTGAGCTCAGGAGTCTGAGATCAGCTTGAACAAGATCTGAGAGTCCCCATTTAAAAAAAAAGAAAGTAAGAAAGAAAAAGAATAAAGAAAAAAAAGCCAAAAGTTACTTACCAAAATTAATAAAATTGTTAAGCACGAAAAAAACTCTCTAAAAGTGAGAAACAAACACAAATTACTAATTTTAGTAATGAAAGAGGAAATAACCATTGATACTAAAACATTTTAATAATAATAAAGAAATATATGGAAAACTTTACACCAATAAATTTTACAACTCAGGTGAAATAAAAAATACCTAGAAAGAACAAGTTAGCAAAACTAAACAAGACAACATGGACAATCTACCGCAGATCTAGAAGGGTTGACAGATCAATTCTATCAGACATTTAAGGAGGAAATAATACAAAGCCCACAGGAACTACTTCAGAAAACAAAGGAAGAAGGAAAAGATCAGAACCTAGTAAGATTTATGCCAGCCTTGCAAGGGCAGCTCAACTTACAAACACCAGTCACTGTGTTTACCACATTAGAAGTAAAAGAAAACCCATATGTTAACCTCAACAGATGTAGAACAAGCCTTTGAGAAAACTCAACATCTATTCATAATTAAAAACCCTCAACAGGCTGGGCGTGGTGGCTCAAGCCTATAATCCCAGCACTTTGGGAGGCTGAGGCAGGAAAATTGCTTAAGGCTGTTCCACACCAGCCAGAGCAACAAAAAGAAAGACCTCTCTTTACAGTTACAGACTCCCCTTCCAAAGAAAAACACCTCAACAAACTAAGACTAAAAGGGATCTGCTCCTAGATCCAAAAAGAACTATTGAGAGGAAATCATCATCATACTTAGTGGTGAAACACAGGCTGTTTTCATTCTTACACCAATAACATGGCCAGAATACCTCTCTTAGTCTATTCAACACTGTTCTAGAGGCTCTAGGCAGTGCAACAAGGTAAACTAAGAAATAAAAAACAGAAAGATGGCAAAGAAAGAAGTACACAATTTCTATTTGCAGAAGAACATAATTGTTTATACAGAAAATCCTAGGAAATCTACTAAGCAACTAATAGCACCAATAATTAAATTTACCAAAGTCTTAGCATTCATGGTCAACATACATAAAAAATCAATTATTTCTATATAAATGAAATTTTGAAAGTTCTGTTTGAAAACATCATTTTAAAAAACAAAATATTTAAAAATACACTTAATAGGGCAGTACCTGTGGCTCAAAGGAGTAGGGCGCTGGCCCCATATACCAGATGTGGTGGGTTCAACCCCAGCCTCAGCCAAAAGCTGCAAAAAAAAAAAAAAAATACACATAATAAATAAGAGAAATGTATAAAACATCTATAGTAAAAAACTATTAAATACTACAAAGAGAAAATAAAGACCTAAATAAGTGAAGATCTATACCATGTTCATGGACCAGAAGACTTAATGGGATGAAAATACCAATTCTCCCCAAACTGATCTATAAATTCATGCAAGTTTATGTAGCAATACTGGCAAGGTGATTCTAAAAGTCCTATAGATATTCAAAGAATCTAGAACAATCAAAACAATTTTAGAAGGGAGTTAAAGTTGTAACACAGTACATGATATAGATTTATTATAAATCTATAACAATCAGACAGTGTTGTTGACATTAGGATAAACTAATGGATCAATGGAATAGAACAGAATCCACAAAAGGACACTTACATGATCATGTGATTTTTGATAAAGGCACCAAAGCAACTCAATTGAAAAGAAAAATATATTAGCCAAAAGATATTGAAACAACTAGATAATTGAGGTTGCAGTTAAAAAAGAACTTTAATTGCAACCTCACACCACTCACAAGTATTAACTCAAGATGGATCATTGATCTAAACATAAAAACTAACATTATAAACTATAAAATAGCCACAGAATATCTTGATTACATGCATGTATGAAAAGACTTTTTCAATATGACAAACAATATCCATACATTTTAAAAAACTGGTATTTTCTAACTTCATCAAAATTAAAACTTTCTGCTTATTAAGAGAAAATAAATAAGAAACACGGAATAGGAGAAAATATTCACAATAGATAGAAATGACAAAGTACTTTATATAAACAACATTATAAAGAAATTCTGCCATTTGATAACAAAGGAAGCAACTCAATTTTTTTAAATGAGCCAAAGATACGGATTCTTCACAAGATAAGACATATAAACTCAATTTTTAATAGCTATATATAAGAGATATGATGGATAGAGAAATGTACCTATTGGGTAGATTTGTATTTTGTGTGCATACATGTACTTCCTACCTTTTGTATACCATGAAGAGCTAGAAGCAATAATACAACAGTAGCAATGAACACACCTAACTTCTAAATACTATTAATCAATAAAAGGAATGAGAGTTCTTGGAGGGACGGCTGACTCCAGGGCTGAGGCAGGGCAAGGACAAGGTAAACCTGAAACATTTGGTAGCACCAGTAATGAAGTAATCAAAGAATAGTAGGTACATGTCAAAAGGATACAGGGGGGCCAGAATGAAGTGGCTCCCCCTGTCCAAATCTGAGATAATTTAAGCACCAAAAACTTAATGATAGTAATAACTGCAATATAGTTATTAAAAAACATGACTTTATCCTAATAAGTCAATGAACAACTATAAGGAGAAAAGAAAGATCTTCTTTACTACAGGATGTCAACTAATGTGTACAGAAATAATTATACAAGTAGAAATTATCAATGGGTACTAAAACTAGTATCTGATTTTAAGAAAAGGAATATTAACATAGCCTCAAAGGATCTCCCTGTATGTAATTATATTATAAAAGGGAAAATAGTAATTTTACAAAGACCTGACAGACAGCACTTTAATCAAACAAACAAAATAAAAGCCACCAATGTTGAAACAAATAGATATGACATGTTTCTTGCTATGATATTTGGAGAAGAATCTAACATCATGTCTGTGAAGTCTGACAAAAATATAGAAATCACTAGGAATCATCATACAAAACTAAATTATCTCATTCTATAAAATAATTAGCCTGTATTATAAAAATGTCAAGATCAAGAAAAATGTTTAAAAGGCTTCAGAATTATTGAATATTAAAGAACATTTAAGGGATATTACAAATAAATGTAATATACAATTCTAGATGGATTCTAGAAGAGAAAAAAATGTTATACTTGGAAAAACTGTCACCATCTGTATTTGAACTTTGAGTTAGACAGCACAGCATTAATGTCAAATCTTCTGGTTTTGGTAACTGTACTGTGGTAATATAAGAGAATACCCTTGTTCTTAATAATTACATGTTCTTAAGAACTACATGTAAGTTTTTACATAATGTTACATTTTATTTTCAAAAATATATAAAGATAAATGAGCAGGATAATAAAACAGACATCTCAAAAAAAGTAAACTGTTGGTGGGTCTGGCTAAAGAGTTTACAGGAGCCATTATTGATCAAAATGAAAAAATAAAGAGGTTTACTGGAGATACTCTCACTATTCTTGAAAGTTTTCCATAAGTTTGAAGTTATATTGAAATAAGATTTTATCTCCTGCTTATCAATATATAAGGCCCATTAGTCAAAATCAAAAGGTAAATATTTATTTTCATATCTGACATTAGCAAAATGCACAAATGAGCAATAAATAAACTGACATTAAATAGACACTTTAGATCAGTGGTTCTCAACCTTCCAGTGCCGCAAAGCTTTAATACAGTTCCCCATGTTGTAGTGACCCCCAACCACTAGCAAAGAAAATAATTTTATGGTTGGGGGTCACCACAACTTGAGGAACTGTATTAAAGGGTCATGGCATTAGGCAGTTTGAGAACCACTGCTTTAGATGATTTTATAGTTAAATTTACATGAAATTATATGAAACATACATACTATGGTTAGTTCTTTTAAGCATGCCTCTACATGCAGACAATCATAGAAAGCTTGTTTTTGAATGTGGTTGAAACCATTACAAATTGATAAACTTAATGCATAATAATAAAAACTTCTGGGGCAGCAAAGACATATTTCAAGACAGTTTCCACAACTGCTTTAAGAAACAGATACCATATTGCCCCCAAAGATACTACACCACTATAGGGAAAATAAATATGAAGATACATTTGGGGCTCAGGGCTCATAGTTCAGCGGCTAGGGCGCCAGCCATATACACCAGAGCTGGCAGGTTAAAATCCAGCCCAGGCCTGCCAAACAACAATGACAACTACAACCAAAAATATAGTCCGGTGTTGTGGGGGGCATCTGTAGTCGTGGCTGCTTGGGAGGCTGAGGCAAAAGAATCACTTAAACCCAAGAGTTTGAGGTTGCTATGAGCTGTGATGCCATAGCATTCTGCCCAGGGTAACAGCTTGAGACTCTTTGTCTCAAAAAAAAAAAAAAAAGAAAAGAAAAGAAAAGAAAAGAAAAGAAGAAAAAATAAAAGAAAAATTTGGATAATTAACCTACCTCATTAATTAATACCTACAAACCAATTCTTCAGCTGGCATGAAAATTAGGCCACACTGAGTGGCGATTTAATTGCCTTCCTGAAGATAGTAAGTCATGTCTTCAGTCTTACAGTCAAATTAAATAAGCATGTGGCTTCAAAGGATTACTTTTCAGAATTTTGTCTATTATCACATAAAGAGCCAAATTTTTAAGTAGAAATATTCTCCTAACTTGTTTACTGAAAAACAGTATGAAAAAAAATTTTTTTTAAGACAGAGCCTCAAGCTATCCCCCTGGGTAGAGTGCCATGGCATCACAGCTCACAGCAACCTCCAACTCCTGGGCTCAAGCGAGTCTCCTGCCTCAGCCTCCCAAGTAGCTGGGACTACAGGCGCCGGCCACAACGCTCGGCCATTTTTTTGGTTGCAGCCATCATTGTTGTTGTTTGGCTGGCCCGGGCTGGGGATTCAAACCTGCCACCTTAGGTGTATGTGGCTGGCGCCTTAGCCGATTGAGCCACAGGCACCGAGCCAACTTCTTTTCTTTTTTAAAGAGAGATGGTCTCCCTCTGTTGTCTATGCTGGAGTAGAATGGCACTTCATCCTAGCTCACTACAGCCTCAAACTCCTGGGCTCAGGTTTTTCTGGCCTCCCAATTAGTTGGAACTACAACTCCATGCCACCATGCCCAGCCATAAGCTAATTTCATCTTGTGGTAAAGAAATAAAGCACCTTTTATTACTCACATAGGGGAAATTACTGCATACACAGAATAAGCTACTCTGTCCTAGCCCAAGAACACAGATTTTTATTTCCCATTTATTAAATATATAAAGAGAAAGAAACAGAACTAGAGACAAACAACTAGAAGAAGAAAAGAAAGGATAAAACAGGTAAAAAGTCTTGCATTGTAGCTTGAAAATTCTCATTTAATTAAAAAAATTTGGGAAAAGACGCCTAAAACAAACATGACAAGGCATTTCTATGTTACAAGAGAAACAACATGCAGATCTTATAATTTCCTTGGTGTGGTGAGGCATGAGTTTTCCATCTTTATCTTAAATTTAAAGTCTATAAAAATGCTGATGGGGGCAAAATATTTATAAAATGAAGCAAAAAATAGCTCTTTATAAAAAGTCTTCACAAAACAGCTTTGAAAACATTCATGGAACAAAAAAATGCACACATTTTTGCATGGAATTCAGAAATAAGCGGATAGTTTCACAGACTTTAAACAGTGACTCCAAAGTGGTTATATATTAATAATTTTCAAAGGCTACTTTTAAAATACTTTTGAAAACAAATGTGTAATCTGCCCATCCTATAACTTTAGTGGCATTAAGTCAGAATCTATTCAAACTGAAAGAGATCTTGATAAGCCAGAGAGCTCAAGCTACTAGGTCCACAACATAACAAATGGAATTTAAAAGTCAGCAAAACAAAGTAAATTAACAAATTTAAGTGTTTTATCACCAAATTTCGTAGGAAATTATTTATTACTGATAAAAATGTAGTCATGAGAATTTACTAGGAATGCAAATACAAAGTTTTTTCAAGTTAATGGCTTATCTTACTGCAAAAGCCATTAAAACTCTAAACTAAAATTTGATTTAAAAGAAAATTAATTACTGTCCCTGAAATTGTTCATCACCGTAGCATCCTTTAATACATCTGTACATCTTTGCTCCAAAAATAATAAGATTAAGAATTATTTTCTAAGTAATGAAATAGTGTGGGGCCAAAAAATGGAAACCTGGCCTATGTCCAGAAACTACCCATAAGTAATATCTTAACCTAAATTTGACTATAGAATTACCACTTCCTTTTATTGTATTTTGTTTTATTGTACTTCACAGACATTACAATTTTTACAAATTAAAAGTTTTTGACAACCCTGCATCCAGCAAGTCTACTGATACCATTTTTCCAATTCCATGTGCTCACTTCATGTCCTTGCGTTATTTTGATACTTCTTGCATTACCTCACTCTTCATTATTATTATAATGTCTGTAATAGGGATGTGATCAGCGATCTTTGATGTCATACTATAATTATGTTTGAGCACCACAAACCACACCCATATGAGACAGTTATAAAAGTGAATCTAGCTAATAAATATGTGTGTTCTGACAGCTCCACTGACCTGCCATTCCCCTCTCACCCTCTCTTCAGACCTCCCTATTCCCTGAAAACAACAAACAATATTAAATTAGGCCAATTAGTAATCCTAAAAAAAAAAAAAAGTCACATATCTCTCACTTTAAGACATATGATTGAGCTCGGTGAGGAAGGCATGTCCAATGTCCAAACAGGCCAGGCCTCTTGTACCAAACAGTTACCCAACCTATGAATGCAAAGGAAAAGCTCTTGAAAGAAATTAAGTGCTATTCTAGTGAACATAAGAATGATAAGACAAAAACAACCTTATTACTAATACGAAGAAAGTTTGATTGGTCTGGATGGATGATCAAACCAACCACCAAACTCCCGTAAGCCAAAGCCTAATCCAGAACAAGGCTCCTAACTCTCTTCAATTCTCTGAAGGCTAAGAGAGGTGAAGAAGCTAGAGAAGATGAGGTAGAAGCTAGCAAAGCATGGTTTGTAAAGTTTATGAAAAGAAAGGGCTTTTATAATATAAAAATGCGAGATGAAGTAGCAAGTACTGATGTAGAAGTTACAGCAAGCTATCCAGAAGATCTAAGATCACTAATAAAACAGCTACACTAAACCAAAGATTTTCTAGGTATATAAAACAGCCCTCTATTGGAAAAAGATCGCATTGAGGACTTTCATAGTCAATAACCTGGCTTCAAAGTTTTAAAGACAGGCTGACTTCCTTACTAGGGGCTAAATCAGCTGGTGAGTTTACACTGAAGGCAAAGTTAATTTGTCTGAAAATCCTAGGGTCTGTAAGACTTACACTAAATATCCTCTGCCTATGCTATGGAAAAACAAAGCCTGGAGAATAGCACATCTATTTACTGAATATTTTAAGCCCACGGTTGAAATCTACTACCCAGAAAAAAAAGATTCCTTTCAAAATATTCCTGTTAATTAACTATGTACCTGATTACCCAAAAGCTCTGATGAAGGTACATAAGGAAAGTAACGTTGGTATGAAGCCTGCTCACACAACATCCTTTCTGTGGCCCATGAATGAAGGAGTAATTACACTTTCAACCCTAAAACTTTGGAAATACATTTCATATGGGCATAGCTTCCATAGTGATTCCTCTGATAGGTATGGACAAAGTAAGTTAAAAACCTCCTAGATAGGATTCAGTATTCTATATTCCATTAATAACATTCATGATTCAAAATATCAAGATTAACAGGATTTGGGAAGTCAATGTTTGCCCTCTTGGATGACTTTGAGGCGTTCAAGACTTCAGCAGAAGAAATAAATACAGAACAGATAGAAATAGCAAGAGAAGTAGAATTAAAAGTAGAGCCTAAAGATGTGATTAAATTGCTGCAGTCTCATGATCAATCTTCAACAGAAGAAAAGTTGCTTCTCATGGAAGAGCAAAGAAAGTGGTTTCTTGAAATGGAATCAAATCTACCTTAAAGGTGATATGAACACTGTTCAAATATCAACAAAAGATTTATTATAGAATATGAGGTCAAATAATTAAGTTTGTGAGTTCACACCAGAAAAAGTGCTTTGAAGGGTGGACTAGGCATTGGTTTGGTGCAGTTTCCCAAGGGAAGTACTTCAAAGGTGATCATAGTGATATTCAATAATGAGGTACGTAGCACTTTTTCTAGGATGAGTTTGCAAACTTAATTGTCCGATCTTCAACCTTCATATTACATAAATTTGGTTGATAAAGCAGTGGCAGAGACTGAGAGGATTGACTCCATTTTGAAATAAGTTCTATAGTGGAATAAGTTCTATAGTGAGCAAAATACCCACAACATCCCATACTACAGAGAAATCTTACAAAGAGAGTCAATTGATGCAGCAAACTTCATTGTTGTCTTATTTTAAAAAATTGCAAAAGCCACCCTATCAGTGAGCAGTCATCAACAGTAAGGCAAGATCCTCCACCAACAAAGATTACAACTCATGAGAGCTCAGGCAATTATGAGCATTTTCTGGCAATATTTTTAATTGGAAAGTGTACATTGGTTTTTTAACCATAATGCTATTGTGCACTCAACAGACTATAAGATAGTGTAAACATAACTTTTATATGTACTAGGAAACAGAAAGAATTGTGTGACTGCCTTTATTGCAATATCTGCTTTACTGTGGTGGTCTGGAATTGAACACAATATCCTTAAGGTATGTCTGCACTTCCTTGATTCCTTATGTGAATATGATACATGTGAAAAACGAACCTAATACCTAACCAATTCAAACTTGGTAGATGATTAAATCTAAAACTATGTACTTGATATATTGTTATGTCCCTTAAAGAAACATACACAGCTTAACAAAGAATATGTATTAATTACATCTTTCAGATATACTGAGCTCTCTAAATTTAGAAAAGTCCCTCAGAAAATATTTATACCTATTTTAAAAGGAGAAATTTCCCACTTTACACAGTAACATTTTATAATGAAGCACTAATACAATTGTTTCAGTATTCAAAAATTTTTTATTTATTTTGCTATAATTCTTTTTCCTCAAAAAGGAGTTCAAAAGAAAATGTTTTCTTGTTGAAATCTTAATGAAAAAAAAATGATAGAACCTAAACACAAAAAGATGAACTATCCAACTGTCTCACTAATGATGTTTCGATATAATTTCTGCAAGCCAGCAAGGGTACAAACTTTCAATCCAATTAAGCCAGGATCTATTTCAGTTTTGAAAATATAAGTTTTAAAAAGTAAATCCAGGTTAGGTGAATTTTCATGAGGCAGGAATGGAATACTGAATGGAGACATCTTCATGAACCAAAACAAGATGAAGAAGAGTGTTGCTCAAAATATTGCATACTGCCATTGTGGGATTTATCTGCTGTCCCTCAAAAAACTGCAGAAGCTTCCTTTTGTCTACCCACACTTGTACCATTCTTTCCAGGTCTCGGTTTTGAGGTATATCCAGAGTAGACTCTGGAGGATTTCCAAGATTTTTAAAGTAACTTTTAATAGACACTGTATCAGTTTCTATACTCAAGTTCATTTGACCATTTCGATTTGCTTCCACCAGCATGTAGTCGCCCATGTTCGCCATCTTTTCCACAATACTCTTCAGCGTCTTCAGAGCTGGCAGATAAACGCTCACATCCCAGGCTCGGACACGGGGCTTCAGGCAATCTTTCCACAATATTCTGGGAAGCACCCTCACAGGCAGATCATGGACCACCACACGAGTGTGACCTGTGCAGGACGCCAGCTCCACCGCCACCATGAGGCAGGGGCGACGCTTCTTAGTCAGCTGGAGTTTCAGAGAGGCAGCGTTCCGCGCGTTTCTCACTGTTCTGAACAAATGCTCTGAAGTCAGCTCCAGATAAATCTCGTTGAGTTCTTCGGAAACCCCTTCCATGTGAAACTGGCGGAAAAGGGGTCCGCGCCTCACCTCACACCACAGCCTGTCTGCGCGGACAGGCGTGGAGCCCACGGAGCTGAAGCACAGCTTGTCGGGGCACACGCGGAGCACACAGACCTTTGCCAGCTTCGCTACGGTGCCGCTGAGCTGGATGAAGAGGTCTATAAAGCCCTTGCTGGAGATCTTGGCACGAAACTTCATGATGCTAAGACAGCGGCAGCTTTGGTGCAGTCCAGAGAGAAAATGCGCGCCACACACCCTTCCGGTCTTGGGGTGCTGCCCTCTTCACCCTCCCACCGGCCCTCCGCAGGGCGGCACTAGGGTTCCCCCTGCCCTCAGGACCGCCTCCACCTGGGGCCCCTGAAACCCCATTCCCACCCTTCCTCCACTGGGCTTACAAAAGGCTTCACTGTTTCCATTCTGGTTATAAAAAGGATAAGGATTAACCCCCTGCATAAATATCCGAATACTCTAAACAGTATGAAGATCAAATCATCACTCATAGCTAACCACTTATAATCTCTTCGATATATATACACTGATACTGTCCTCTTCAATTAGGCATCAGACACAGTTACACATGGACGTCTTCCACGCTGGTAAATACAAACCATTTACATCATTTGCATGGCTGCTTGGTTTTCCATTGTATGGATGTGTAGTTATTTAGTTAATAACACGACTGACATTTAGATGATTTCCGATTTTTATTTTATTTTTTAGGGACAGGGTCTCACTGTGTCCCCCTTGGTAGAGTACCATGGCGTCAAAGCTCACAGCAAACTCCAACTCTAGGGCTTAAGTGATTCTCTTGCCTTAGCCTCCCGAGTAGCTAGGATTACAGGCACCTGCCACAATGCCCAGCCATTCTTTGGTTGCAATTGTCATTGTTGTTTAGCAGGCCCGGGCTGGGCTCCAACCGCCTTATTTCCAATTTTTTTTTTTTTTTAAGAGACAGAGTCTCACTTTATCGCCCTTGGTAGAGTGCCATGGCATCACACAGCTCACAGCAATCTCCAACTCCTGGGCCCAGGAGATTCCCCCTGCCTCAGCCTCCCTAGTAGCTGGGACTACAGGCTCCGGCCACAATGCCCAACTATTTTTTTTTTTAATTGCAGTTTGGCCGGGGCCAGGTTTGAACCCGCCACCCTCGGTATATGGGGCCAGTGCCCTACTCACTGAGCCACAGGCGCCACCCCTTACTTCCGATTTTTTGCTATTTAGAACATGACTGAACATTTCTGTACAACATACTTTGACCCCTTTATCCAACCACATCCTTGCATTAAAGAGGAAGTGCTGGTCAAAAAAATGCTCATTTAGGGTGGCGCGTGTAGTTCAGTGCATAGGGCGCAGGCCCCATATACTGAGGGTGGTGGGTTCAAATCTGGCCCTGCTCAAACTGCAACAAAAAAATTAGCCAGGTGTTGTGGCGGGTAGTCCCAGCTACTTGGAAGGCTGAGGCAAGAGATCACCTAAGCCCAAAAGCTGGAGGTTGCTGTGAGCTGTGACACCAAAGAACTCTACCATGGGGGATAAAGTGAGACTCTTGTCTCTGAAAAAATAATAAAATAAATAAAAAATAAAAATAAAAAAATGTTCACTTAAAATCCTAAACTGGTCTGCAGAAAGTTGCATCAACATTCCCACTACTTTCTTTTTTTCCTTTTTTTTTTTTTGAGACAGAGCCTCAAGCTGTCCCCCTGGGTAGAGTGCTATGGCATCACAGCTTACAGCAACCTCCAACTCCTGGGCTCAAGCAGTCTCCTGCCTCAGCCTCTCAAGTAGCTGGGACCACAGGTGCCTACCACAACGCCCAGCTATTTTTTGGTTGCAGCTGTCATTGTTGTTTGGCGGCCCGGGATGGTTTTGAACCCACCACCTTAGGTGTATGTGGCTGGCACCTTAGCCACTGGACCCACAGGTGCTGAGCCCCCACTCCCTTCTATCTACAGCAATCTAACAGGCAAAATAAAATAAATGGTTACAACTTGCATTATGTGAAAATTCCATTTTCATGGCCTTTGTATCTTTTTATTGGGCTTATTTTCCTTAATTTTAAGATCTCTAGGAAGAACATTAACCCTTTGTCCTTTATACGTACTGTAAAATATCTTCTCTAGTTTATCATCTGACTTTTCAAATTGTTTATAGTACTCTTTGCCCTTAGGAAATACTGAATCTTTTTATGTCAACTCTATTGACCTTTTTTTTGCTACTTCTATAGTCATGCTTTAAAGTCATGTTTCTGATACTTTAATGTTACCTGTTTTTATCAATTTAATTATTTCACTCATAGAAACCCATAGCTAGTCAACATACATAATATCATTTCACTAAACAGTCTACTTTTCTCCACTGATCTGAAATATCACTTTTATCTTTGACAATAATTTCCATTTTTGCCTGAGTCTGTTTCAGCAATCTCTGTAGTTTGTCCCACTGCCTTCTCTCGCACCTGCCAGGGTGATTTAATTCCTGTATCACATTTAAATATGATACGACAATTAATCATTCGCAAGTTCTTTTAGTCGTTCTCCCACAGGCATTGCCCCAGAATATTTTGTCAAATTCTAATAATCCTCTTGGATTTCTGATGTGAAGTATTACCACTACCTTGACATATCATACTTAGACCTGTTTATTGTCTATCTCTAGGCACTAGAATGCAAGTTTCAGGAGAAAAGTAGTTTTTATCTGTTTGACACACTCCTGTACAAATAGCATAACAGTATCTGCTATATAAATGAAGCTGAATATGTATATGTTAAATGAATTTATGAATTATGTAAAATGTATCTATTATTAGATAATTCCAGGATATTTAAGATATTTACATTGACTCTTTCCATTTACTCAAATCATTTTCTTATGACTGTCAATAAATTGTTCAGGTCTGTGCACAGGGAAAGTTCATGTAAAATACATTATTTTGAAGTCAGTCAATTCACTAACCCTCTCTCACTTGAAATCATTTTTCAGTTGGCCTTTTATTGTTTTTAAGTAGAAAATCTCACTACCTTCATCATGTAATTTTGGCTCTTACTCTTCAATGTTTATATATCGTTTATTTTAACTGCCTTACTGCATTTCCTTTAACTTCCAGATATTAGCAAGCGTATCTGTCTTGTTACTAAAAATAATCCTCTTGGATTTCTGATGGAAAGTATTAGCACTACCTTGACATATCATACTTCAACAAGTCTAAAACAAGTCTGATACTTAGAAATACTGTAGAGCAGTGTTTTCCAAATTGTCATTAGTACCCCAAGAAGCTTCTTTAGGTTTATATTGCCACTCATTAAATTTTAGTACCATAAATACATAGTATAGTTGTATTATATACTAAATGTATATCTTTATACATTAAGATTTTTTTGACCTCTCAAGAACTAATTTTACATTCTCTCTGTTGTGAAAACTCATGCCTAAACATTTTACCAATAACATGATGTTTCCTATTAAGTTTGTTATTATGACACACAAAATATTTCTCTGTTCTCTATCAGGAGTCTCTGTTCTCTAAGATTAGGAATGGATATTAAATGTTATCAAATTAATTTTCAGCATCCTTTAAGATAATACTTTTCACCTATTAATATAGCAAATTAAAGTAATAAATTTTTAATTACTGAGTTCTATTATCTAGAAATAAGCATTAGTTGGTTCCATTAGTCCTTTAATCATTTCCAAATTTGATTTGCTAACACTTTACTTAGGAATTCTACACCTTTACTTTTATTTAAAATTGGTCTACAATTATATTTTCTTGTATTCTTTCTTTGCTTTTGACATCCAAAAGCATTCAGCAGTTCACAAATGTTATTAAACAGTTCCTATATCCACAACAGTATGCTCATCTTATATAAAGACTGAAGTTTCCTATACTTGTCATCTTATAGTAGTTTCAATAGTACAGGAATATTCTGTTCTTTATAGACTTCCTGTAAATGGCTTATAAAACCATCTATTTCTCATACTTTATTGGGCATGATTATTTGGTAATTTTTTTCATGGTTATGTGTCCATATTTTATAAATCTTAAGACTTAAAAAAAATTTAGCATTTTTCTAGATATTCAGATATTTCATCCTGATTTCCAATTCATATTTTTCTATATCACTGTTTCACTGTTCATGTACAAATGCTCTGACTGCAGTTTTGACACCTTCTTTTATTCAAGATTAACTCTAGAAGGCTTTAAAGAATTCCACATAGTTAAGTCTGTTGAATTTTAAATCCCAGTTTTTATTTATATCTCAGTTATTATTATTTACTTGTTGTTTTTTTTTTCAGAGAATGTAGTCTATAAAGGTCAAGGATATGTGCTCAATGTATTGAGGTTTCTTTTCTAAAATTCTGTTATTTACTTAGTCAGTAAGCTTCCCTGATACACATTTTAGAGCAGGAATCAGCAAAACGCAGCCATCAAGACAAATCTAGTCTGCTGCATGTTCTTGTAAATAAAGTTTTATGGGAACACAGCCAGGCTCATTCAATTCCCACTGCGAGCAGGCAGCACCATCTAATTGGTTTAGGGCCAAGATAGAAGAAAACAGCACTGAAAATGTTTGTTCTCTCTCTTCTGGAGCTAGGACACCCATCTTCTGCCCTTGGACATTAGAACTCCCAGGCTCTCTGGCACCAGACTCCATGATTTACACTAGCAGCCCCCCCAGTTTTGAGGCCTTCAGACTTAGGCCGAGCCATGCTACTGGCTTCCCTTGTTCTCCAGTGTGCAAAGAGCTTATCGTGGGACTCCTCAGCTTCCATAATAACTTAAGCCTATTCCAAACTGGCTTCTATATTCTATTGGTTCTGTTTCTCTGGAAAATCCTAATAAAATGAGTTTTTTTTTCTTTCAGCATTTTAAATATTTCATTCCAATCATATAATTCCTATCCTTGCTCCCCCTATCACTGGGTGTTTTTCCCTCTGGCTTCTTTCAAGAGTTTCTCTTTTTCATTTCTGCAGTTTGAATATAATATATGTGAGTGTGCAGTTTGAATATATGTGAGTGTACATTTTTTCGTACTGATCCTGCTCAATGTTCTCCTCATTCACAGGACAATGAAATTCACCAACACTGTGCCTCCATCATGTCTCCTACAGCCCCCATGCAGTCCCCTAACTGTCCTCCTCACTATCCCTGTTGTAGGTCAGTCAACCGAACAACTTCTTTCACCCTCTATTTTTGTACCTCCTGGTCACTAACTCATCTTCAGGGAGATTCAGATCTGTTAAACTAAGCATAGAACATCCAGGTCACATGGTAGTTCCCAAGGTTTTCTTTCAGCCCTAGTTTCTACAGATGGTCAAGTGAAAAGCTGCCCAGATGTTCTAGAAAAATATATACTTTCTCCTTATTAATATTCACAATGGATACCTGCATTATTCTACAGAACATCTAAAAAGTGCTGAGTTTGTGCTTTTTGATTTGCATCTTATGTTTCAAACAACCCCGTAAAGTGGCTGAAATTTCTGCCTCTTCTGGCCACCAACACTCGGGAACTTAATTACTCTGCCCTACCTTTCCAGGTGAAAGGAGTTCTGTTTTCAACATTCACACAGCCCTGCTGAAATGTATATTCTCCTGTCTCTCAGTGCCAGGTCTCTGAAGGCCTGGCCTGCTCTCTTCCTTAGCCACCCAGTCAGTCATCACTTCCTTTAGGAACTAGCCTCGCCTTCCCTCACCTCACTTCCAACTAGGCTGAAATAAATGCCTTTCATATTTATCTCCACCATTCAGCAAATAAAGGCAAAGAACACTGTAAATCAATAGTTAATACCCCCACAATCTCCTGTCTCCAAACACAATACAGTAGACTCAGTATCTGTGAGGAATTTCTGTTCCAAGACCTCCCAGCGATACCAAAATCTATGGATGCTCAAGTTGCTTATATAAAATGGCATATTTGCATATAATGCACACACATCCTCCTGCATACTTTAGATCACTTCTAGATTACTTATGACACCTAATACAATGTAAATAGTTATGCGTAGGTAGTACTGTATTGGTTTTTATTTGTACTTTTATATTGTTGCACTGTTTGATTTTTTTGATTATTTTTGATCCCTGGTTGGTTGAATCTGTAGAGTAGAATCTATGGATATGAAGGACTGACTGTACTTTATTAGCTGCTTGGTGCTAGGCATATAAAGCTGCCAAATAAATATGTACAAAGAATCTCCAACTCAGTATGTTCATTCCTCAAGAACAAGTATCATATTAATCTTTCCATATTAATCTTTCTAGCTCTAGCACCATTCAAGGACATGACTGCTGCCCAATAAACACATTTGTTTGGCAAATACTCTTTTTATACATTATGTACAAATGCAGCTCTCAACATCTCCTCTGGAGTTGAAATATTAATTACTATGATAAATGAACTTACAGGTTAATAGAAATGGATTGGGATAGAGAAAGGAGCTCTTCCAGTTTGATAAGTGAATTTTCAATGGAAAAAAAAAAGGTATCTGTTGTGAAATCACCACTCCACATTTGCTATCTGGCTCATAAGATTGAGGCAGGCAAGGATAAGAAGCCACTCTGCTGGGCCCCACCCTCTCGGTTAGCTCTGGGTTGGGCTTCTCCTGAAGCTGCAACACCACAGGAATGACTTGTGCACCAAAAGTCTATGAGATTCCGTCCCCTGCTAAATACAGCTCCACACGCCCTCAGCTTTTCCACCACTCTGGAAGCTTCATTATCTTTTTTTCTTTTTGGCAGTTTTTTTTTTTTTTTTTTTTTTTTTTTTTTT
>CAUYQV010080725.1:0-12874 GCA_963574575.1 Galagoides demidoff
GGCGCCTGTGGTCCCAGCTACTTGGGAGGCGGAGGCAGGAGACTCCCTTGAGCCCAGGAGTTGGAGGTTGCTATGAGCTGTGATGCCATGGCACTCTACCCAGGGGGATAGCTTGAGGCTCTGTCTCAAAAAAAAAAAAAAATATTTAAAGTGATCAAGTTAATTCTCCAAATTCTTTTCTATTCTTAGTCAAGTTAGAATATATTGTAAAGTAGCAAATAAAATGTTCTATATAGCATGCTTGAAAAATTATTCAATTTTTTAAATTTCTAAATCTGTACAAAATGACAAAGTTATTTCATTTTTGTAGGCTTAGAATCAGTCATAAATATGAATCACAATGCTTTTTCTTAACTTTTGGGGGAAAAAATTTAAGTAAAGAAATAGAATCAGAGTAAAAATAACATCCCTGTCAACATTTGGCTTATGAGCTTATGGGCTCTCATTCTATCTTCTCAACAATTTTTGTCTTTATTGGCAATAAACGGTAGAAAGTTTAAATATAAAAGCATGAAACAGTATTGATTGTCCTATTTTTGGAGATCTGATATAACTACTCTAACTGTTTATAACTTAAACATTCCTCATAATGTTCCTTTCCAATTAGGGCACCCTACAATACAAGCCTATTTAAATAATTAAACCAATGGAGAATAAAATCAATTGTATCTGGACTTTTGTACAAAAAAATGAAAGAAATTATGTTTGAATTTATCTTTAAATTTTACATTTGTTTTAACATAATGAAAGAAGGTAAAATATAAGATTAAATGTAAAAACCCTTAGCTATAAAGTAGTAAAATAACAATAAAATAGTAAAACATAATGTCTATTTTTTAAGATAAATAATTATTATTCTAAAAATAACAAATACATCAAAAAATGGGGGCATGACTTAAATAACTTGGAGCTCTATGTCAGGAAATAAGTTAAAAATTTTATCTAGGTAATATGTACAATAGGATCTTAACCTGGTTTATTTTATGTTCAATTAAAGTATAAATTATAGATAAAGGACAATAAAAATAGTATGTCCTGTTGCTTTCTTCATCTTTCTGTTTATCCCACTAAAGTTTACACTACTGTCCCCTTTGAAGTTACCTACATTTGAATATTTAAAATTTATAGCAATATCTCTATTCAGTTTTAACCAATGAATGTTTGCATGTGGGACAGAGAATGGGAAATGTATAATGGAAGATCAAAGATATCTGAAAATTCTTTTCTATGCCTCCCATCAGAGTAGGGAATGGGAATTCATGTCTCCTCTCCTGAAATCTGGAGTCCATTAGTTTATTACAATCCAGTGAACGCTAATAATAGAAAGCTCTGTAGGTTCAACCCTGAAGTCATAGAAGACTCTCCCTTGAGCCAACATCAAGAACCCCAATAACCTTGAGGCCTTTGTGTAAAGGGAAGAGGACTGTATCAAGTCTTCTACTTCATACTTACACTCCCACCAACAGTGGGAACAGGGCAAAAGCATTCCCTTCTCCCCACATCCACACCAGCATCTATAGATATGGGACTTTGTGATGTGGGCTAATCTTTTTTATTTTTTGCAGTTTCTGGCTGGGACTAGGTTTGAACCCACCACCTCTGGGCACAGGGGACTGGTGCCCTACTTATATGGGCTAATCTTACTGGAGTTAGGTGATATCTGAGAGTGGTTTTGATTTACACTTCTCTGATAATTAGGGACAATGAACATTTTTTCATGTCTGTTGACCATTCATCTGTCATCATATTGACCCCATCGAGTTCCCCTCTTTTCTAAGATTAGATCTGTTTTTCATCTTGGCCTCTCATTTGATTTTCATAATTTGTATTCCTATCTTAAAATTCCTCATCTCTTTGAACCCAGTCACATATCACCATCTGATCTTTGATAAACCAAACAAAAACAGGCAGTGGGGAAAAGAATCCCTATTTAACAATGGTGCTGGGAGAGCAGGTTAGTCACATGTAGAAGGTTGAAATTGGACCCACACATCTGACCACTTACAAATACAGAGTCTCACTGGGTAAAAGATTTAAATTTAAGTCATAAATCAATAAAAATTCTAGAAGAAAATAGATAAAACTCTTTATAAAGTGGGCCTGGGAAAGACTTTATGAAGAAGACCCCCCCTGTCAATTGCAGCAACAACAAAAATAAATAAATGGGGCATGATCAAGCTATAAAGGTACAACTATTAAAGCAAACAGACAGCCTTCAGAATGGGAGAAGGTATTTGCATGCTGTATATCTCACAAAGGGCTGATAACTAGAATCTATAGAGAACTCAAATTAATGAACAAAAAAGAGCAAATAGCCCCATTTATAAGTGGCCAAGAGACTTGAACAGAAAGTTCTCTAAAGATGACAGATGAATGGTCCACAAACACATGAAAAAATGCTCATCATCCCTAATTATCAGAGAAATGCAAATCAAAACCACTCTCAGATATCACTTAACTCCAGTAAGTTTAGCCCACATCACAAAGTCCCAAATTTATAGATTCTAGCATGGATGTGGAGCAAGGGGGAACACTTTTGCACTGCTGGTGGGAGTGAAAACTAATACAACCTCTATGGAAAAAAGTAAGAACGCTCAAAGAGGTGGAGCTTCCATTTCATTCTTCAATCTCATTACTAAATATCTACCCAGAAGAAGAAAAAATTAATTTTTCCACGTTTCTACTAGAATGTTTATTGCCGCTCAGTTCACAATTGCCAAGACATGGAATCGACCCAAGTTCCAATCAGTCCACCAATGGACTAATTGGTGGTATATGTACACCATCAGCCATAAAGAAAAGATGGAGACTTTACATCTTTTATGTCTACCTGGATGGAGTTGAAACGTACTCAGTACTAATGTGAAACCAATATATAAACAACTACAATCCCTCATGAACAAAAAACACAAGTATAGTCTAGCAGGGGGGTGGGGGGGAGAGGAAGTAAAGGGGGGTGATTGGTGGATCTCACCTAATGTGCACACCATGAGCATGTTCAGCAGGACCCCTGGGTGAAGGGCTCAACTACAATTTGAACTTTACCTTAGAAATGAAAACAATGTAACCTAAACATTTGTACCTCCACATTAATCTGAAATAAAATAAAATAAAAAATAGAAAAACTAGCCCTATGTGGTGATGCGCACCTCTAATCCCAGCTGCTCAGGGAGCCTGAGGCAGGAGGATCGCTGAGCTCAGGAGTCTGAGGCTGCAGGGAGATATGATGTCACTTCTGCTCTAGTCCGGGAAACAGAGTGAGACCCTGTCTCAAAAAACTAAAAATAAATAAGAATGTGAGGAGAAAAAAAAATTCCCATCATTTTACGCATGTTACTTACCTTATATTAGTTTCTTTTCTTTATCACATTAAATACAGATGTTTTAGGGGTATTGGTGAGGGTTCATCTCTAATCAGATTCTTTTAATTGCTTTGTTTCTTGACAATGTGTTAGGGTTTTCCCCTCTAATATTGTTGCATGGTTTTCAAAAATTATGTTATCATAATTTTTCTGGAAAGTTTCACTCTATTACCCCAGCCTAGAAGGCCCTAGAGTCAACCTATCTCACAGCAACCTCAAACTCCTGAGTTCAAGCAATCCTTCTGCCTCAGCCTCCCCAGTAACTGGGATTACAGGCACACACCACAACGCCTGGCTTATTTTTCTATTTTCTGCTCCTGCACAGGCCGCTCTCAAGCTCTTGGTTTTAAGCAATCCTCCTACTCACTTTGGCCTCACAGAATGCTAGGATTACAGGCATGAGCCACTGTGCCTGGCCAAGTTATCCTAATTTTTTATTACATTCTGGACATCAGGTATAGAACACTACATTCTGAGGTATATAGTATTTATATCTTTAAGTGAATACCCTTTTCAGGACGTTTAAGTGGGAATTGAAATCATCTGGGCAAGGGATGAAGTTCGTGTGAGTGTTGTTTTTACTTTGATTATAGTTCATTTCAGCAATCTCAACCTTCAAATTCTTTCGAAGATGGGCTGCTATTTCCTTATGCTGAGGGCTGAGGTTTTGGTGCCAGAGAGTTTTTCTCAGTGTTAGTTCTTCCATCGGTTTTGAGCGTTTTTCCCTCTGCACACCCTGACTACCCTCGCCCTATAGTTTTGTCCCTTCCTTAGACTTCTCCGTTAGTCTCATGACAAGGGTCAGAGTTTTTTCTTGTTGGTCTGGTCCAGGCTCAGTCTTGATAAGGCCATTTGCATTTCAGCCAAAATGTTGCAAAGTTCCTCAGTGTTTTTACCCCTCCTGAGGACAGCCAGACATTGCTTTTGTTTGCTCTTGGTCTAAGGCAGGTGTTTCCTTCTCCCGTCGTGGTGAAGTAAGTCCTATGTTTAATAGCAGTAAGGTATTTGGGGCCTAATGTGAGTCCTACGTTTAGTAGTAATAAGGTATGTGGGGCCTTTATTTATCTTGCCCTTCTCCTAGACATAAAATGCCTTTGCATTGGGAGCACTTGTGCTGTCTCTGCTTCTGTGGCTTAAGGCTTCTGCTTACTACAAACGAAGGAGGGTCCTAAGGAGTGAGTGGTGTACGTGCTGCCTCATAACCCTGGGTCATGTTTGAAGGCACTCCATAGGGACGTTTCTCCACTGATATTTCTTTCTCTCTATAATCACCCAGTGGAAGTTTGTAGAAAAGCTCATAAGGGAGCATCATTTTCACTTAGGTCTGCAGTGCCAAACTCTTCCAGAATGACATGCTATTCCATAGCTGACCTTTGCGGTAAATTACAATTAAAATTTACTTGATAATTTTTTTATTCACTTACATGGTGGGTTCTTCGTCTGCCCCTAATGCTCTACCACAGGTGATACAGTGTGATTGACACTCCTTGGACTTGACTTGCGCCCGCAGTTCTCTGATGGGTTCAAGGAAAATGGTATTTTAATTTGTCTGGCTTTTCTTGTTGGAGTATAAGAGCAACATTCTTTAAAGTTTTTACATCTCTTCAACAGAAATGGAAGTCCAGTAGATCTGGTTGTATACTCACGTGCAGAAAGTAGTTCTGAGACTTTATGTGAAGTCTTACAGGATTGAGCAAATGTGTAAGTGTTTGATGTCATTGGAGTCAAAGGTTTTTTTGTGGAGTAAGAGGGAAGGCAAGAGATTACCCGGTGGGCACAGAGTCACACCTCACTACTTAGCATTTTTCTAGACTGATATAAATTATCAATGAAGGAATATTTTAGCATTCTTTTAATGCCTAAATTAAACCCCTTTATGACATATAAAATTCTATAATATTTAACAATGAGATTTTGAAAGTAACAACTGATACTAATATAAGATTTTGTGAGAAGATAAGGCACTCCTCTCACTAATCTATTTCAAAATGTTTGCTTGAACACCAAAAATAAATGATATCGCTTATCAAAGCAAAATCATTATAAGATAAAAAATATCTTAATGAACGAAAGAGTAAGTCACTTCTCTTGTTTTGCTATGCTCGATATGACAAGGAGCCACTCCCTTATACAATCATTTCTATTGATAAAACAAAAACAATATTTATAGCTATTATTTTTTTGTAAAATTCTACTCTTCAGGGAAAACATCATTCTACTATTGAAACACATTTGTTGAGATGACATGAGACTGGGGAAGAGAAAATAAAGTATTGGAATAAAACTCTTAAATCTGAATAATTATTGTGTGTGAATCATTTTTCTAAAGTCCCACATTTGGAAATGTCCTTTTAGACCTGAAATGAAAGTGAAAGAATCTGTTCCTATAATATTTATAGACAACTCTGCACACTCAAGTTGCCTGGATAGCTGATGCAAGGATCTGAACCTTTAATTTTTTCCTGAAGCCTCCTCTGTCTCCACTAATATCTCTGTTAGTTTCCTAGTCATCTAGCTTGTGAGTGTTGCCTCAATTCTATTCATTCTTGCTTGCCCACTCTTCTTTCTTAATAAAAACTTTTGTCTGATTTTATTGAAGTATGAGCTTTTTATTCATTCTCCAATTTGTTGCAAAAATCAAGGATTACACACATTTTTGATTGCTATAATGTCTTTTTTGGATTCCCAATATTTGACCTCCCTCATCTCTAAATTTAACTCCATTGCATCTTCTTCCTAAGTTAATCTGAGCCCAGTACAGCTTTCATTTTCAAAAATCATATGTGAGTAGAAATAATGACATTTCTCAATAGCCATTATTACACATCACTCATTTCTTATAACCTCTTTTACCCATTTCTACTTTTTAAAATGATTTTCTGCCTATCTGACTAGGGCGGACATTAATTTGTTGAAAACTATTTTGTATAACACATTGTATCCTTGAAAAAATTATTGGGCATATTTCTGGGAACAGATCAAAGTTTTAGTGCAATGCTCTTTCAGCACTTAAAAAATACATATCTCAGCTGCCCTTGGGTGGAGTGTTCTAAAAATGTGAATTATCTCTAATGGATTGGTAAGGTTATTCAGATCATGCACATTCTTATTAGCTTTCTACCCACTCGTTCTATCAATTGCTGAGATACTTTCTACCTACCTGTTCTATCAATTACTAAGAAAAATGTTGCAGTTTGCAAATATACCCAGGATTTATCTATTCCTTCTTTTAGATTTATCAATTTTTTTGTCACATATGTTTTGAAGCTCTGTCGTTACATGCTACACAGGCTTGTTATGTATTTGTGAGAAACTGACCCCTTTTATCAGAATAAAATGGCTCTTTTGCTGATGATATTTTTTTTCTAAATTTTACTTTTCCTAAAATGGGTATAAACACCTATTCTTTGTATTAGTGTTGTGTGGGATGTCTTTTTGCCTTTAAAAAAATTGCTAATCAATGTTTTTAAATTTGGAGTGGGTTTGTTTTATAAAAATCCTGGATTAATATTTGTATTAGTTTATGTGGCATTCAGTAGTGTCTGTGCAGGTAAATAAATAATTTGTTTCTATTAAGAGATCTGTCTTATCTGAATGTGAGGTTAGCTATTTGCCCTGTGACCCCAATTCTTTGATGAGTTCAGTAAAGATCATTAATTTTCATAATGATGAAAATTATGTTTCTGTTAAAAATATCTTAATGAATAAAAGAGTAAGTTCTTGTTTCTATTCATAAAGGTTGCATGATTATATGTAATTTATGTAGCTTTAAATTTCTTGCAAGGACTTTAGTACAGTGTCTATTAGAGAGTGATAAGAACATCTTTTTTTTTTCTCTCTGCCTTTCAAGGAGGAAGCTCTAATGGTTTGTTCATCATGTATTTATTTCTCATGAATTTGTAGAATTCCTTGTACAGAATTCTCATCACAGTTTGCCACCACCATCTCTAATACATGTTTATATAAATCAAATGTTTTGATTCTAGTGAATTGATCATATGATATTTTAAAATCAGTTGATTATCTAATGAGGTGACAGACCTTGATTTTCAAATACAAAATTACTTGGTCTTAGAATTGTGTAAAAATATAGTTTTGATGTATTGTATGTATTTGAAATTAAGTTATTTTATTAATATCAATGACTTTACATATTTTATGTTTACCTGGATGAAGGTGAATTATCTTCTTAGTAAAGTATCTCAAGAATGAAACAAAAATTTCAATGTACTCAATAGTAGCATGAAACCAGTATATAAACCACCATATGGCCACAGGAATGATAAAACACAAATATAGCCTAGCGACGGGGAGGAGAGAGGAAGGAGAGGGTCAAGGAGAGGAGGGAGGGCAACTGGTGAGATCTCAGCTGGTGTGCACAATGTGAAGGTGTTCAGCAGACCCCCTGGGTGAAGGGCTCAACGATGGCTTGAACATTACATTAGAAATGAAAATAATGTAACTTAAAAATTTGTACCTCCTGTTAATTTGAAATTTAAAAAACATATATATATAGATAGATTGATTGATTCTTTGATCCATGCATTATTTATGTTTATGCTCATTTTTCTAATGATTAGGGATTTTCTTTTTTTTTTTTAATTGCCACTTTCTATGTTATCTCAAGAATACAGAGACACAATTCTCTGTATGCTTTTAATCCTTTGAAGTTTGATGAGGTTGACTATCGGCCCTTGAATGCGGTCCATTTGAAAATATGTTCCACATGAATATGAAAAGCACGTTCTGTTTGATTGTGACTGTTTCCTAAATAGCAATTTAATTAAAACTTTTAGGTATGTTTTTCAAATATCCTGTGTGCTTATTGATTTCTTGATACTTTTCCCTTTACCAAGACAAATGTGTTAAATTTCATATCATTGTTATTGATATTTCTATTTCTCCTTAACCTATAAAGGTTTGCTTTGTATATTTCATGCTATGATTGTAGGAGGGCACAGATTTAACGTTGTTCTATGTACTTAGTGAAATGATCTTTTTTGTCTTTATGAAATATGCTACATAATGTGTTAAAATGATTTGCCTTAACAATTAACTTTTCTCATATTGATAATATTTTCACAGGGTGTTTTTAGTTTATGATGGTTAGAATTTTTTTCCATTATTTCTTTTAATATATATATAGTTTTTAATTAATTAATTATTATTTTTTTTTTTTTTTGAGACAGAGCTCTCAAGCTGGATAGAATGCTATGGCATCACAGTTCACAGCAACCTCAAACTCTTAGGCTTAAGTAATTCTCTTGCCTCAGCCTCCCAAGTAACTGGGACTACGGGCATCCACCACAACACCCGGGTATTTTTTGGTTATAGTTGTCATTGTTGTTTGGCAGGCCTGGGTTGGATTAGAACCCACCAGCTCCAGTGTATGTGGCTGGCGCCCTAGCCACTGAGCTACAGGAGCCAAGTCTCTTTATTTATTATTTAAAGACAGTCTTTCACTATGTTGCCCAGGTTGTACTTGAACTCTGGGGGTCAAGCAATCCTCCTTTTCCAGCCTGCCTAGTAATTAGGACTATGTTTGCGCTTAATACCACTCTGGGCTCTTTTTTATATTTAAGTTAACTCATTTCTAACCATCATAAACTTTCTTTCTTTTCAAATACAGGCTGACAAAAATTTCCCCTAAACGAGACTACTTTAAAATTTGATATAATTAGTGACTTATTTTATTTAAAATCTCTAATCTGCACACCTTACCTATTTCTATGTACTTTCCCCCTCTCCTTACTTTCCTATTTCTGGTTTAAGTGTGGTTTTAAAAAATCATCCCTGGTTTTTTTTTTTACTAGGTCTACTTTAAAATTTTTTCTTTTGACTTTCACTTCTTATCCTACAGATTATAAATTTTCCCTCTTCTTTATTTAGTTCCTCCATAAAATAATCACCTTTACCAATTTGAGGATGAAAGAAGCACCTTTATTTTACCTCCTCTCAGATCATGTCACTATACTCCTACGTTTTCACTTTCACTATCATCGTATTTGAATCTTGACAAGATATTAGTATTTCATACAGCAAGCGTTCATTTATATTTACTTTTATATTTATCATCATTTTCTTCACTTTTAATTCTTTCGTATATATTCTTGCTTACATTTTCCCCCAGAAATCTTAATAAATATAATTTTCAGTTCCTATCTGCTTAAAATATCATCTATTAATTCTTTAATACACTTTAATCTTGAAGGATAATTTCATTTGATGTAGAATTGTAGCCTGCTAGGTAACGACCGTCAGCACCAGCACAGCGTCATTGTATCATCTTCAGGCCTCCAGCATTTTTGGTGTGAATTCTGATCTAAGATTACTCTTGCTCTTTTGAAAGTAATGTGTCTTTTTGCTCCTCTCATGCTGTTTTTATGGTTTTCTCTTTGTCATTGGTTTCAGTTTTACCCTGATGGTCCTGGCAGTGGTTTTCTTTGAATTTATCCTGCCTAGTGTTTGAAGAGCCCCTTGAATTTGGGTTTTTCAACTCTCTTCAGCTTCAGAAAATTCTTGGCCATTGTGTCTTCTGAAGCGTTTCTGCCTCGTAATTTCTTTCCTCCACAGGGACTCCAATTTACACTTGTGTCAGACCTTTCACCATTTTCCATTATATATATGATGTACATTTCCACCTTAATTCTCTATAGTTGGATATTTTCTGTCTCAATATCTAATCCTCAGTCAGTGATCCTCTCTTTTTGTGTGTCTAATGCACTAAGTCTTCTAGTGTTTTCTGGACACCAGTCATTACATTCTTAATTTTTATAATTTTAATTTAATAGTTATTTTGTATTTTCAACTTTTTAAAGTGAAAGTATCCCTCCGATCATCTCTTTTTTTCCCCTGATAGCTGTAATGTTTTGATTTCCTCCTAGTTGTGGTTTTTTGTTTCCCTATTTCTTATCTTCCTTTTGATTCTTTTCTCTTTTTCCACTTCTATAATTAAAAAAAATACTGGTCATCTTTAATGAAAAGAAATTATAAATAAATTGAGATTTTTAACTACAGTTATTTGTCTCTTAAAAATTATTGGTATGCCTTCTTGTTTTAATAGGTACAGATTAATTTATTTCACTTTGGAACTGAATTCATCAAGATTGTATTTGACATTTCATGAAGGCTAGTCGATTTCCAATTTGTTTTTACTCTTATTTTGTAGCATCGCAGGAGCCAATGTGTGTGTATATAATGTCTGCATGTGATGTTGGTCAGGACATCCAATTCACAGTGGACTCTGAAGCACATCTTTTTGTGTGAGTTAGTTTTCTACCCAGCACTGTGAAATCTCTGAACCTTCTCTGCTTCCTAGCCTATTAGCCATCACTTTCTTGGTGTTAAGTCTATCATTGCAGTACCACTCAGAAGTAAATAAATGCCTTGGCTTTAAAAAGTATCTTCAGATTGTTGAGCTCATTTTAAAGTTCTTTCTTTGATGCTGACATATGAATTATCTCTGACCTCGTAACCTAGAGCCCCCAAATGGTATCTTGCTGATCTACGAAACTGTGAGAAGTTAATAATCTGTTTACCAGCTATTGCCACCACTTTCTACTTGGATTTCTCATTTCTCCTTTCAAAATGGTAAATGTTTTATAGGGAATAGCCTTGACTATTTTGCATCTGGTACAATATTCTTCTCTTGTCTTAATAATTCTTGCTCCTCAAGCTGTTTCAGGGTTGGTGCACCTCTGATGTCTTCAAAAAAGACTTTATTTTATAGTTATTCTCAGTTGATATGTAAGAAGTTAATAGACCACTATTCTACCAATTCCTCCTTATCTTTTTTACTCACTAATTTTATGTATGGGTTTCTGAGTCCCCAGTTTCATTGTTACAACTAAATTGTATAGCATCCTTTCCCAAAAGGATTTCACATATTTTACTTTCCTTTTATATTAACATCCTATAATATATAAATAGGTAAATATATCTCAGAATGATAAATTTCCTTGACTATTAAATCAAATCTAACTAAGTGAATAATAATGAAGCTGTTATACCAACCAATTTTGGGGTGGAGAAGCTATTTGTACCAATAAGATACTACATATTACCTTTTCTTTATGTTTATTTAGCTTTTTCCTCTACATGTTTAGAAAAACATTGTACAGTAAAATATTTGTGCCATCTTTTGCTCAGTAGTGCAGATAATTTTTCTCTTGCTGCTGTGAAAGAAAATAAAGAACTTGCTCCTGATATTTTCTTTTAGTCAAGAGGTATGCTTATTGGTGAACTTTATCAAAGAGTGGGGTCAAAGAAAGGGCATAGTGCTTTTTTGTTAGTTCAGTGTCAATGTGACTAGAGGATATGGTCCTCTAACAGCAGAAAGGGAAACGGGCTTTCCAGCCAAGAGGAGAAAAGGGGAGACAAACAATAATCACATTATAATTCCCCAGAGGGCTTTTACCAAGCATGGAAAAAAAAGTTAGGTTGATGCCTCTGTGATGTCCATCTTACCTTTATTTTTTATCTATCTCATGTGTGGGCAGATTTAACTCCAGAAGGAGTAACCCAGAAAGAACCCTCAGGAGCTAATAGGCAAATAAAAACCAGAGCACCACACATATGAGCACCCACAGCCAATGAGAGAATATGGTACTCACTTACTGTGGTTCTGGGGAGTTCCTCTTGTCACCCCCCTTTTTAATGAACCTCTTATCAATGGTTAAGTTCTAGTTCCCAGGGTGCCAATGTGACTCCTTGGCAAAGCATTTCAGTTTTAAGGGAGAAGGAAAATGATGGTGAAGGAGATAAAAATTTCTAGATGCAATTATGAATGACCTTGCAGTAGTAAGTCAGCAAACCCTGCAGAATCAATAGTCAGAAGGAAATCAGCAGTGAGTGCAATAAGGTGACAGGGAACTTGGTGAAGAAAGGGAGCTTTGAAGGAGGGAAGGTGATGAGGGAAAGAGAGGGAGGATGAGCAAGTAGATTAAACCAAAGAAGTCCTACTGGGGCTGTGCCAGGCTGTTCATGCAGCTTTTGAAGCTGAAATTTGATTCCTGCAAAAATGACAGATGCTGTAGCTTTGGCCAATTAAAGGACAAAAACCTGTAATAAATTTATGCTCTGCTGGCTATATAACAGGTACTTGAACACTAGTCAGGCAGTCGAAGATAATCAAACATGAACAAGCAGGTTATTGCTAAGTAAAATATAAATTAAAGAAAGGGAGCAATAGCAAAAAAGACACACATAGATAAATATGAGAATTTGTAGACAGAATGCATGTTAGGAGAGGACTTCTACTCTCAGAGGAGCAACTTGCCTGTAATATGCATGCATATCATTTTATTATCATGTTCAACTGAGTGAATGATTATTTAAATCTTTTTTTTTTTTTGAGATGGAGCCTCAAGCTGTCCCCCTGGGTAGAGTGCCATGGCATCACAGCTCATAGCAACCTCCAACTCCTGGGCTCAAGCGAGTCTCCAGCCTCCGCCTCCCAAGTAGCTGGGACCACAGGCACCCGCCACAACGCCCGGCCATTTTTTGGTTGCAGC